>CAJUYI010001073.1:0-17764 GCA_910591695.1 Galerucella pusilla | reverse complement strand
TGAAATTTCGTGACGTCATCTTTGGGGACCAAATTACCAACTCCGTATTGAAAGTATGCAGAGGCGTTGTTTGGCTCTAATTATTATGAGAAGAAACCATTCTCGTATGTACTTCAGTTTAGGTCTGCTTAAAAATATTTTGGAAGACTCTATCATCCTAAAAGGCAAATACCGAACGTATGAACTCGTTTAAACGAAATTATTAAAGATCCAAGAATGCAGGAATCGATTAAAACAAACTACTTAAGTTAATCCCTCATCACCGAAGTCAGTCAATTTAGGTCTGTAAACTATTTGACCGTACGCAAGTAATTTAACCTCGGTAGCCGGAGATGAGGGTTAAGCTAACTGTCGAGCAGGCGTGTCGTGACTTATGAAATACCATTGGGCCATTAGCACAATTTATGGGGGCACCCCGCGCCTTTACATATCCCGTGTGTCCCGTTGATTACCTCGAATGTTATTGCTTTCAACCCTTTTATGAGCCGTTGCGTTATAATTAACAAAAATATTTGTTGAATTCGTAAGCATAACATGGGGAAATGACGTACTAATGGATAATTAGAAATTAGTTCAAACAAGTTATATGTTTTCTCTTATAATCGATTAGTAAATCATTTTCCTTCAAGGTGTTCTATTTTAATATTGTATGTATAGTTGGCCAAAGTTTGCTCAGCCAGCCACTCCCAATGATGCACACTAGGCTTGACTGAACCTCCACTATAAAACTTTAAAGTGTGCTATGGATCCCTTATTTCTCATGGAGTAGGGTGGGTTCAAAAATAGGCATAATTAGGTATAGCTTATTTACTATAAAAATTCGATGACGTTGCAAAATATAGTGATGTTGCCAAGCTGTAGTTTTTTTCATTACCTAACGAAAACTAGAAAAGTCAATCTGATGTTAGAATTGACAGTTCTTAATAATAATGAATACAAATATCGAATACTATTACTTGCGTCTCTTACAGCAGTGAGTGGGAGAAGCGGCATTCTCGTTCAAAATAGCTTAACAAAGATGTTACCATCTCTGGACATTTACTGTTCAGCTGCTTCGGCATTTTATTAACTACACACTGTAGATTTGCCTAAATAATTAGTTATGAAAATAACTGTTTTTTTAATCTTAAAGAAACAATGTATTTCAAAGCACCAAAAAAACTTGTAAATATTAGACGATGATCGAATGTCAATAAGAAACATCAAAACAAACTGGGGAATCTTACCAGTTGATCTAACAACGTCTTGAAGTTTTGCCAACCCGTTAGCTGTAAAATGAATTAATCCTATAAGAAGAATTATTATAATTGAAGCTCATTTACGTTATTCGTAACAAGTTGTGCAAAAAAAAGTGTTCGGTAGACGCTACATTCCTTCCTACCTACCTTCTACGGTTTTGCTCCCTAGACGTTCGAGAGCTGAATTCATCTCATTGTTCACGTGATGCCACCCCGGCCCCGCACTGCACTATACTGACGTCCAACAGTTATGACAGGACCTTTACAAGTGCTACAGCGTTCCCATTCTTCTTCTCAATTTCTCAGGATAATCTCAGAGACTAATAGTCCTATTTCTTGAAGGAATTTCATTCTATCCAGTAGCCTACCAAGAGTTGTTCCCTGGAATTCTATAGTATCTTGAATTCCAATAGTTTGAGCTTATCCCATTCAGCATCCAGTTAAAAGGTTCCCTGTGCGGTCCCAAAGGATGTTGAAGCACCAGCTAGTTCATCTGCTATTTCACTTCACTACTATCCCATGTCTTGGAGTCCGTAGTAAGGTAATTTTATACAAGCATCAACCAATTCAATTACAAGCAGACATTATTAAAAATGTCTTTATTGCTAATCATAATCTTATATTTTTCTCCGAAACGCTCCATTCCTTTTAATAAAACTATTTTATAAGTTGCTAAAAGGGTTTATAACAATAATTTTATAATGTATTTATACCAGATTTATAAATGCAGCTAAACTCTCTAAGAAAAGTGTTAATACAACAACAAAATTTCATAAACAATGAACGTTTTATAAGTTTCTTAAATAGCACGTATAAAATTGCTTTATAAGTATTATATAATTTTGTTGCCAACATGTTTTTGTGATACAAAAATTATTGTAAGGTAAACTAAACCAATTTACATACTATTTTTTATTTTTTTCAGGACAATTAGATAATTCCAAAGACTTTTCATCGGCAGATGGTTTAGGTGGTTATAATAAAAAGAAAAAGAAGAAGCGGCGTCATAGGTAACTACTTATTCTCATTATTTACATACCAGAATTATTGAAGTTTTATAATCTGATCCAACTGAAGCTTAGTGTGATTTTAAAAATAATATTGTGCTGGAGAACATATTAACTTGTACAAATACTCAGTTTTGCACGAATGCTCGAGCTATTACCAGCCTCTTAGGATTTTTATGTCACCTGCCACAGTCTGTATCCCGTTGCCTGTTATTTTCTTCAGGATTTAGCTTGTCGCTGGGCGATACCTTTGGAAAGTATACTTCAAAAACCGCTCTTTATTCACTTCCTCATCATGTAGCAAGTACCGAAAGTAAACACAACCACTATATCATCACCACAAAGTAATATTCATCAAAATTAGTTCCGAGCTAAACAATTAAACGAGAGCTTATTTTCCCGACTCCAATCCTCCCACCACGTCAAATTTAGTAGTTGAGATGCGCATGCGTCCAAGCAGCCTTTTACCTTCTATTCGATGTGGCTGAATGTGAGCTGATTGGCACAGTTGGTAGGGTACTGAGCTTACAACTCAGAGGCCTGGGTATTCTTGTTTTTTTTTAGTTTTCTATTTCTTATTTTCTGATATTTTATACATAGTTACACTTTGATCAACCGGGTTGGGGCCTGGATTTTCTTGTTTTTTTTAGTTTTCTATTTCTTATTTTCTGATATTTTTATACATAGTTACACCTTGATCAACCGGGTTTGGGAATGGGTTTTCTTGTTTTTTTTTTAGTTCTCTATTTCTTATTTTCTGATATTTACATATTTACTTCAATATTGTTATGATACTACTAAATTTGGCAACGTTGGAATCGAGTCGGGAAAATAAGCTCTCGTAACAAGTAATTGTTGACATTTCTTCTTCCACATAAAATGTATCAAAGTCTGATGCTCAAGGCGGTTGCACAGCTTTGTTTCTCAACTCTACTCTATAATATTCGACGAAGTATATTATAAGACTTGAGCCAGGTGTAGAATGGAGAATAATGGAAAAAGTTGTCAATTCAAGTGAAGTTTTAATAGTCTGTCAACGGTTTACAAAACAAGAAGTTAGAGAGTGTTTCTAAGATCATTTAAAAATGCATATTATATCAGTCATTTCAGCATCAGTTATTAACTGAACACAAACGAAAGTAGAACTGGTGCTAGAACAAAGTTGAAATAATAAACATTTCTTGTTTGTTCTTGCGTTGGATTTTTGGAACTGAGAATAAACATATTATTTCTTATTACAATCACACTTATAGCAAGAACTAGTGATGTACTGAAAAAATTGTGCTAATGAATATACAGATTGCGAAAATTCTATTCGCGACATACGATTTACACAAGAACGACAAGGAAAATATTAGAAAAACTACTTGAAAGAGAGAGAAGAATAGTCAGCTTAGAGCGTGTGCTCAGTGCCCCCTTTTTTAATCGCTGTTGCCAAATGTACTTATCTGTAAAAGTTATTCCAAATTTTTGTCGGCAACAATGTTAAATGCCATTTTCAAAAGTCAATAATATTATCACTAAATACGGCTTTATCCCGTGTTAAAAGTCAAATGAAAAATAAGTTATTTATTCCTTAGAAAGTACCAAACATTCTAAACTGGCAACGCTGCTTTCATATAAGGTTGGTAACTGGAACTGAACACACGCCCAACGCTGACTGCGCACAATTATTCTTCTCACTCTTTCAAGTAGTTTTTCTCATATTTTCCTTGTCGTACTTGTGCAGGTAAATCGTATGTCTCGAATACACTTTATAATTATTTTTATTTTATTTTATGTTCTCTTGTCTTTTATATTCCGTAAACTTGAGATCGTCTTGCAGTCTAGAGAGTAAATAGAGTTTGAATAGTTTAGTTTTTATACCATGTTGTTACATATTTAACTACCCTTGGTGGGTGTGTGGCAGGACGATTTTTACGAGCTACCAGCTGGAGGAACTGGAGAAGGCGTTCAAAGATGCACACTATCCCGACGTCTACGCCAGAGAGATGCTTAGTTTAAAGACCGATTTACCCGAAGATAGGATACAGGTGAGTTATTTCAATATGATATAAAAAATAATCTATGTACAGGGTGTCTGATTTAGAGAGGTATAGTGTAACTATTGTTAATGTGATGACCCATATTTTTAATCCCTTTGAAGGAAAAAGCCGCCCAATGACGAGCATAAAATTTTTTTATAAATTCGAATATTGTAAAATAATGCTTTTCAATTGTAATTTAAATTAATATAGTGGATTAAAATAAACCTGCATAAAATTTGTAATACAATTCAAGGTCATCACATTGACATTAGTTACACTATAACCCGGTGTGTCTCAGAAAGTATTTATTATTTTATTTATAATATATGCTCAATCTGCTTTCATCCCATGCTCAATCCCTTAAGAGATGGGATGGAATAAAAGGATGCAGTCTTGACAGGCGACCCTGAGAAGCTGGCGCCGAAGAAATTTTTGGCGATGACCAGGAAAAAGCTACTTTTAACAGTGAGATTTCTGACTGGCCACTGTCAACTAGGGAAACACCTCCATACTATGGGGCTAGTGGACACACCTCTATGCAGGATGTGTGAACAGTAAAATGAAACTGTCAGGCATGTCTTATGCGAGTGTCCGGAGTTATCGTCAATAAGAGAGTGTGTGTTTGTGAGTCTTGGCCTACACCTGCCGGTATAAAGGAGATGTCTCCTAGTGACCTGTCCACCTTCCTAGGAAGGACAGGATGGACCATGACCTAGGAGGACAACTCCTCGGGAGGATGTGCAATGGGTCACATGTGGCCTAGGTGCTGTGAGCCTACACTCACCCTCCCTATATACTCTACCCTACTCGAATAGATCTTACATTTTCTCCAGTACCTTTTCCTCTATCTTGTAAAATAACTGCTAGGGGTGAGTGGGACAGTTCTATCTTCACTTAAATATTTTTGTCCCGCTTTTAGAGATCGTATATATACAGGGTGTGTTTGTAACTTCTAAATGTCTATGTGATTTATTGTTATTCAAAGTGAATATTAATTGGTTTGTCTGTCGGTAAGAAATACCTAACAATTAATTTCGAAATCTTGAATACTGGACTGGGAACAAAGGCCGAATACAACAACCAATTACATAACAAACAACTAACAGCCGATGCGCGGTTCATTAAAGGATGCCGTGGCCGATGTTCGTTCAAGTTACGTCATTAGTCGCGTTAAACAACCGAACGTCAGAACAAAACTTGCACAACTTCATAGCCTCCTCTCTATTAGCAGCTACATAATTACTTCGTTAGTAAAATTCTTGCCAACTACGTAGCTCGCGTGAGAGACTCGTGCCGCCATACCAAGCCATGTCTTTTAACATTTCAGTGTTCAGTGGCGTTACCTAGCGTCTTTTTTTGATAGTTTATTTGAAGGTTGTAGTTTCAATTTTAACAGGAAATACGAATGTCTTGAACGTTGATGTGGCCACACAAGCCACAAATCCTATGTATAGTCAGTATTTAGCATAGGCGTTCGCAGACTTTTTCATTAGGGGGGGCCAAATATCAAATCGGAATATTTTGATGGAAAAAACAAAGAGCCGAGCCCGCCGAAACATCGCTTTTGCATATTGCCGCCCTTCAATTTCTCGCAGTTCATTTTTCAAGAATGAAAAACCGCTTCCTCGTATCATTGAAAGAATGTTTAAATTCAATTCAAAAGTTATAAAATGTTTTTAATAGACTGATATTTTGAGGAATTGGGGTGGGCCATGGCCCATCCTGCCCGCCCTGTAAGCACGCCTATGGTATTTAGTAAGTTTCTGGACACTGTATTGTCATGGATGGTCAAGTAGCCATTAAAGCACTGATTAAAAAAAGACGAGAGCAAAAAAAATATTCATTTTATTTATAGTGACACATTGATGTCAATAAGTAACGTAAATTAGAGGCATGATAGATCGTTAAATGTTTAAAATACCCAATTGCAACTTTTCTCTAACCTTCTTAGTTTGTGAGATACAGGCTGTTGAAAGGTGCAGAAGAAGTGCGCATTTTATTTCATATCTGCTCGGGGGATGGAAGTACAAATTTAAAATTTTTTGTAGTCTCTTTAAAACACATAAACAGTGTTAATTATGTCAAATTCTAATAAGCCAGTGGCGTGGTACGATGCGTCGTAAACTTTTATTGTACCATATTTTTGAGACACCTTGTATTTAGACCTAAACACATTTGTGTGCAATTTTTTATTAAATTTCCTACAAAAAAGGTACTCTTTGTTGAACTCGATAGAACACTCCATTTTTAAGATTTTTTACATTTTATTAAAGTAAGACACTTTTTTAAGTTGTTTTCTCTTAAATAAATTTGCAGTACCCACTTACAAATATTTTAAACACAAACGTTTATTATGGATTTGTAATTCATAATTATTTAACGGAAAATAAAGTGTTAAGAACATATTAACGACTACTATACAAATTTATTGTTTAAAAACATTACAACACACACAAAAGTGTCTTACTGCAATAAAAAGTTTAAAATCTTGAAAATGGAGTGTTCTATCGAGTTTAACAAATAGTACCTTTTATGTAGAGAATTTAATAAAGAATTCCATACAAAAGTCTTTGGGTCTAAATACAAGGTGTTTCAAAAATATGGTACAATAAAAGTTTACGAAATCTTCGTACCACGCCACTGGCTTATTATAATTTGACATAATTAATACTGTCGATGTGTTTTGAAGAGACAATAACCTACAAAAAATTTTAAAGTTGTACTTTCATCCCCCGAGAAGATATGTTATAAAATGTGTATTTCTTCTACACCTTTTAACAGCTTGTATCTCACAAACTAAAAAGGTTAGAGAAAAGTTACATGTGGGTATTTTCAATATTTCCTAACAATCTATCATGTCTTTAATTTGCGGTACACCCTGTATAAAAAAATACCATATCTATAAAATAAATAAATATTGAAAATTCTCTATGATACGCCATTGTAACGCCCATCTTTTAGATCTCTAATTTAATTAAGTAAGAGGTAAGATGCAAATTGTTGACGAGTTCTTTATAGTCGTGATGGAAAATCATTAAATCTTTTTGAAGGACTGAATCAAAGACTCAAATTTGAAGGTTTCTATACAACAAGAAAAGCTGGCCAAGTAAACTGGTTTAATAGATAAATTTTCGCCAACCATAATAATCAAGCTATTATAGGAACCAAAAATTATTGAATTACTAATTACTCTTGACAACGGTAGCTGGAACGCTACCGAAATGTCGAAATAAAAAAATGTTGTGGTTTGATTCCCAAAAAGATAAGAGAAAAAAGAATTTCTTTCCACTAACATATAACATACAGCATGTCCCAGAAACTCATCGACTAATTACATATTGCACAATTTGTGAATTTAGGCTGGGCCAAATTTTTTTTCGATGTCTACTTCAACAGAAAACACTTACGAACTCCATAAAAGGTAAAGCCTGATATAATAAACCCATTAAAAGTTTTTTAAACACCAATTTCCAATTTGTAATCTAATTTCCTTCCAGACTAATACCATTTCAAGCTTTCTTCAGAAATTTCGCACTTTTTTCACACTTCTACATTTTATAGATATATTTTTAGAGACATCATGCTGTGTGACTTGGATATGGCAGCAAATTGCGTTTGACAGATCAATCGTTTAAGTCTATCAAGTGTATACAACAGAAAAAAAAGTTTATTTCGAACCGGACGAAATCGTGAGAGCAACAAAGAAATATCTGCTCGTGACACTTTATCTTTTGCCAAAAAGAAATAATAAGTAAACTGGGTTTAACAATTTTCTATATCGAATAAATAAATGTCGTTTCGGAAATTACAAGATCAATTTCAACTACTTCATGACTTTGGTTTAGATTAAATTATAGAGCTTCATTTCAATTGTACAGCGTGTTCCAGAACGCCGTGCCAGATAAAAGAACACCCACCATTTTACAACTTATTCGTCTTGAAAAATAGAACATTTGATAACTTTGCGCCAATGTTGTAATTTAAATAATAAACCCACAAAATCAGTTTATTTGTCAGAAATTTTCGATTCGATTACATAATCTAACCATTCAATAGGACACCACCTGCTGCGGTGGAACAGAGTCGGACTTGTGAATATAGTTGTACATATGATGAAACAAAATAATAGGATTGTATTTTTCAGTTGTATAAAGATATGATAGATTATAGATTGCAAATATTTATACCTGACAGATCTTCGACAGGTAATAGGAGTATGGAAGAAAAGGGCGTATCCATCTAATTGTAGGCCAACAAGTTTTAACTACAAATGACCAGTTTTAAGAAATCGAACCTTACGAAGAGATTCGACATATTGATATATCTAGCATATAAAAAAATCTTTTCCGCATCCCTATCCTATTTTTTTAAGAGTTGCCATTGCCAACAACTACACTACAAAATACTAGAAAGAAAAAACAACATATGAAAATTAACCAACAAAATTAGGTCGGTTCAACCCTGTCTGGTTTTATTTATTCATTTCTTATCTCCATTCCTGGGTGAATCACGTGGAATCTGTAATACAGGCTTGTTTACGTATTTTCTCTCTGTCTTACTCATACAATCTACGTAAGCGATTTTAAAAATAATATCATTAATTGTGAGTTAATTATAAAAGTCACAACATTGGCGGAATGTTATCAAATGTTCTATTTTTCAAGACGAATAAGTTGGTATCAAAATATCCGCATTTGAGTGGTCTTTTATTTTCCATAAGATCGAAGCATAGTCCTTTGAATTCAAATACGAAAAGTTATATGGTTTTATTGCAACCCAAGCCTGAGTCAAGTCAAGTCAGTATTAGATATTAAAAAGAACTATACCTGAAATCTCTATTGGAATTTTGGGTGATTCTAATTATAGGTAAATACTTTATTTTATACTTAGTACTTTTTTTCCTTCAGGTATAGTGCGGTTCTGCACGGTAAATCCTATGGTTATGGTTGTATTGCTTCTCAAGCCTAAGTCAAGTAAAGTCAGTTTCTTAAATCGTGGAAAGAAGTATACCTGAGAACTCTATAAGACTTTTGGTTCATTCTTATTATAAATACTTAGTACTTTTTCTTTTTTATCAGGTATAGGCTCTGCACGGTAAATACGAGAAGTTTTATGTTTTTATTGCATCTCAAGCCTAAGTCAGGTCAAGTCAGATTCTTAGATCGTGAAAAGAATTATAATAGGTTATAGAGTATGATCACTTCTTCCTGAAAATAGTAATAAATTCAATTCCCCGTATACTTTAAGCTGTACAATTCGACTCGACATTTCGACCAATAGTTTTCCCTCATCAATTTTAACAATTCGCATCTTTTTCCATAAAACTTTCACATCCCTTCTTAAACTTATAGACACACCATTCATAACCACCCTACTTGCTAGCTAACAAAGTACAAGAAAGAGCAAATAAAGAGGGGAAAACAAGAAGAGAAGAAAAAAAACCGCAGATGAGATGCATATACGTAACATAATGCATCTATCTCACTAATTACCGCACAAGATCTCGAGAGTCACAATGCACTCTGTACTAAATAGAATCCTCCATCCAACGTGATGGAATTATGCATATGAAAAGGACGGGTAATGGTTAAAGTAAAATTCAACATGGCAAAGACTCGGACCCTCTGTGGAGCGCGAGTACTTGAATTGTAGTTCGCAGTGGGGGCGCTTCGAGGCGCTGTTCGAATGAATGCTGATTGGTCGGGTGATGTGACGCCCACCAATGGCTGCCGCGGACTCGACGATGAATTAACTGATTTTAGAAGTGGTTGCTTTGATTTATAACCATAAAAGATTTTAGAAAATTTTATTTGTAGGATTAAAAATTATTTATACAGGGTGTCTATAGTTCATATAATAGCGTTCTTGGTGTGCGTCATCGTTTGTGACGTATTATACGAGTTTTCGGTATGTCGTTTATTTTATTTGCTATTTTGACATGTACTTAGCTTACCTTAAATTTGATAAAACTAATCATCAGGATCGTATTCAACCAAATTCTAAAAGGCTAGGAAATTAATAATTACCAGTTTCTTTTTCTAACTGAAAATACTTTCAAAATGCTGATGTTTTTCCGTGTATCCGGGCATAAATTTGTATTATTTAAATAAATATAACAATAAGATTAATATTTACTTTTCCTAAATAATAATTGACTGTAAACAACAAAGTACAGACCTGACGAGAACTGTCAGTGGGACAGTAGAAAAAGACACATTGCCGCACCGAAAGGTACGTCTGTATCCTATTTTGTTCGCTGCAATTTCTCCCGATTGACAGGTCGCGCTTGCGCGTATTCTAAACATCAACCAATCAAATATTTTAATTCGAAGATTAGGGTTAACGTTTGTATATTTAAACGGTTCATTATTGTGATATTTTGATGAGGATTAAGCACAGACCTGCCATTTTTTCCATTCCTTCCAACGTAATGTGTTAGAAGGATATTAACAATCCATGATGCACACCAAAATAGTTATTTATGTTCCTACAAAGGCAGTAAAGTGATTCTTTATCCGACGAGTCTGACATCATGAGACGAGCGAGAGAATCGAGCGAGACGAATAACAGGCGAGTCCGATGAGGACACTTTACCGACGTGGCGCATACAAAATTTTATCGCCTACTGTTCAGAATTCAGAATTATGAAAAACCGAGCCATATTTCATTGCATTTTATTATGACAAAGTAAATATAGAACAAATCTTGTACGATAAGGTAAACTGTTTGTTTACTTCCGGAAATCAATCTGATAATTGACGGCTTTACTGACGGGTATTGTATGAACTATACAATGACATTTTGAACTGGGAATTGGTAACAATTATATATCAGTCATCATTATACCAATCAGATGCTTTTATTTCAACATTGTTGATATTGTAACCAGCAAATTCTCCACATGAGCATGTAGACGTAAAAGTAATGAATGGGTTGTATCCACCATGGACAAAACTAAAACTGCGCAACTAACCCACGCATCGAGTCACTATAGTCGCGCGAACTACAAGACTATTTACTTACACTCTGGCTTTGAACTATAGTTTGGCAAGTTTATCTGAAGCTACGGGGAATCGGTAAGAGGCGAGGCATATATGCCATAAGCGTACGGTGCCTATTTTACCAAGTAAAATTGTAAATGAAAAGGTAACTGACAATACCAACGCCACTGGATAAATCAATATCAGTCAATTGACGAAGTGAGAGGGAAGACCACACGCAGGCGCTTGCCAATAAGAAGTCAGCTCTCGATAAAAATCACCAATAATGTAATTCGGAGGGTGTGGTAATTATGGTTTTCGTACAACGCTGCCAGAGCTTGAAGAAGCCCGTAACAAATTTGGAAAAGTGCTCATCTTTTAATATTCATAAATTGAAAAAATAATGTTAATAGCAAAAATCCAAGGTAACAAACACATTAAAGAATTAACGTTCAATTATATTGTTGATATTGTTAATAATAAAAAGTCCTATGAGGAGATCTTGCTGGCCAAATTAGGTCTTGTGATGTGGATTGCTGAATAGAATGAACAAGATTTATAGCTTGATACCCTTGAAATAAAAATCTACTTAAACTAAAAAAATTAATAGAAATTTAACGCCCATAAAATCATTCTCCATCTAACCCTCTCGGGAGAAATAAATATATTTCTGTAAATAATTTTCGATACATTTTAGTATAAAGCGATTTTGTGACACCCCATTTTCGAAGGGGAAATAAACTGACAAGGGAGAAAAGCACCAACATGTAACACTCGTGTTATATACGGAGTTTAGGGATGTTTTGAGGGACTTTATAAAGCCCCCGAAGGGATTGACTAGTCATTAGGGCATTACTTCGAAATTAATTTACAAGTTTGTTCGGATAATGAATAGATTAGGTGATTTAATTTTCTCTTTTACATTGAGTTGCCAGATTTAGGTTGTTTACTCAACGGTAGATGCCTTCTTGGGAATGTAGCATCATCGGAAGATTGAGTAGCATTTTTAAATATTATTTTATCTGGTGGACACAGTATACTATCTACGAAGGATCTTCCTGAATTCCAAAGCCTGTTGTAGCCTAGTCAAAGTACACATAAAACCTCAGAAAAAATACAAAAAGCTTTAAAATTGAGTATTTAAAAGATCCAAGTATCAAACTCTGGACCAGCACAATCATAATGTGCCCAGAGCCCACACATCAAGCATTTAATTTAATATTCCATAATTAGACACCGACGACTGTCCATATTTGGATTTTTATACTAGTTCAAACTCTTCTAAATATTTTTCAAAGTCACAATATTTTAATGACAAAAGATCACAAAATGGTGAAATAAACATAATACCGATATACTAAATAGTATAACACTTACATAAACAAACATAACAGCTGGTAATACTCGTTTATTACTTACCTTTAAAATTTTCTGCACGACAAAAAAACAAAACACGCCTGCCACACGTGAAGCATTCGCGCAACTGACTCGATGGTGTGGGTGCGATAGTTAGTAGATCGAATGAAACAGAAGATGGTCGAGTGTTGCGTTTCATACTTATAGTCTTAGAGAAATGAAGGCATTCCATATTAGGATACTATTCTATATTTTTTGACTTTCCTCTAATAATAAAATATTAACAACAAAAATATTCAACAAATTACATTAAAAATAGAGGCTGTTATTAGAACAATAATGAAAATAAAGTGGGGTCAGAAAAAAGAAGGTTCCGTGGAAAATCGTAGATACTCCGTTCTAGAACACATTTCATATGAAATTTTCTCTAAATGTCATTGTTTATTCACTATCGTAAAATTAAAAACATGAAAATTGATGTTCAAAAATAATACTAGGGAAATTTCGTATATTTTCAAAAATAATGCAGATACAAAAAAAATGTTCAGACAAATTTTGTAGATAAATGTATTAGCTACAATTTTTGATTCGAACATTTTATTGCGTTTTCATTATTTAAACAATCAGAGTGAGAAAACAAAAAAAATTACACAACGATTTCCCGGAAAATTGCATGCCTAGCATCGTAACGTTCTTATGTTAATCACAACCCTTTTAAATATTCAATTTTGAATTTTCAAGTTTTTTGTATCTTTTGCGGCATTTTACGGATATTTTGTGACTAAAAACGTCGAAAATATTTACGTTTGAAACACCCTATATAAGAAACTCCAAGAGCTCATCCATATCTCAAATGTAGTTGTATGAAATCTAAATCAATGGTTCAATAAAACTCAAAGTCCAAACCACAGAAAATTTAATTAAAGTCCCTCAAAGGACACTTGTGATGCTACTAGTTTCGGTACAATATTACCATCATCAGGCTACAATATAAAGAAATGGTACACTTAATACATGAAGATCTTATGAAATTTTGTTAAACTTGAACCAGGGTAATAGATATAAGATTAATATGAAAGATGATATTATAATAAATAATACAAAATGAGAATATTACACTTGTTAACATTACAATAATTAAAAACTGTTGAAATACAAATTAACAAAAAGGAAATGAAAATATTTCAAATTACAAGTTTAATAATACAAATTATATTAGTAGGTAGTCAAAATAATGAAATAAAATAAAATTTAGTTACCTGAATGAAACATATAATCCAAAGAACAATAGGTTGTTGCCAAAAACGTGAAAATTATTAGTATGCTAAAACCATGGAGCTAGTATTAAGAGGAGTCGCTACGCCTGTCATAAAGTGGTATCGGTTTCGTCATTTTACTACCACTTCTCTGTCAACTTGACATTAGTATTGTTTTGAGGATGTGAATTGGGTATATTTGGATTTTCTTTATGTTAGTGTCGTTTTTTTCTATTTTAATAATTGAACAATAATGGTTTCTTGTGCTTCACGAAGTTGTACAAGTAGAGACAGTGTAAATACGAAAAAATAATCAGGAACAACATATCATAGGTTAGTAAACAATCGAAACAGGATTGTACTGGAATATATTTCTTTGTGCTTCAATAAGTTTTATTTAACTTCATATTATATTCAATGTTTGTAGATTTCTTAGAACTCCATCAATAAGAGATATGTGGTTAAAAGAGGTTCTTGGCTCTGCCGTCGACATCATATTGCTAACACCACAATGTCACTCATGTGATACCACTTACCTATTAAAAGATAGTCGACTGTGTCATCTCCTCTTAATAGTAGCTCCATGGTTAGAACATACTTATATCAAATAATTTCAAATTTTACTCAAGTGGTAAGGAAAGAAAATAAAAGGGAAGAACATTGGAATTTTTTCTTTTTTTTCTTTATATTGTAGCCTGATGATGATAATATTGTACCGAAATTAGTAGCATCATAAGTGTCCTTTGAGGGACTTTAATTAAACTTTCTGAGGTTTGGACTTTGACTTTTAGTGAACCATTTGTTTGGACCCTATATAGGATATAAATGGAAACATATTTTTACAGCAATTATAAGGTTTTAACTAAATTTAAAGATATTATTCTCAACCAAAAAAACCATTTTCAAAATTGTTAGTTTTATTTTTAATTTTTCTTACCGAATCGTTCGTGCTGTTTAAAATCAGGTACACAATGTAAAGAGTAATCACTGAAAATGCATCCCAAACCAATGTCGTTTCTTATTTTCCAAGAAAACTCTTTCGGAAAATATATATCCTACAATAGTTGCACTTCAACAACAATACCGCTACTCTGTGGATATTGATCTTTTTAAGTCGAGATCTCGACTTGTTATTTATTTTTCATTTTATTTTTCTTGGTTTACTTCACTTGTGTGTACCTATGTGTATACTTCACGAGCGATAGCCTATACCTTTTAAATATAAATGGCGAAAAAGATTCTGTTGAAATAAGAATTGTCGTTAAAAGATCTGGATAAATACAAATTTTTAAATAATTTGAAAAATTTGTATTATTTGGGCTACAATAGTATATTATGCAATGAGCACAAAATGATGCCCATTTTGCTGCGAATTGCATACTATACTTTTTCTATAACAACATATCGTTCCCGTTTAATACTGTATACATACATTTCAAAAACTGATTATTTTAAAAATAATCATATGTTGTAGGTAGGTACAGTTATTGATGTTTTCAAATAAATAAAACCATCATATTTCGTAAATTTATCGCGTGATCGTAAAAAATATATTATACTAATTATAAAAGTGAAAAATAATGAACTACACAGAAGAACACAAAGCATAGAAATAGTTTTTGTGAAGAGTAAGTGAAATATTTATTACATAAAAGTGTAAACGTCTCGGTTTTTTATTATAATGGAAGTTGATACTGATAGTAGTGAAAACCTAAGGTAGGTACTTTTTAAATATTTATGGCCGTAGGAAAAATAGTGTACATAGCTCGTTGCAAAGTGAATTTCACTCATTTCATTTCCGCACTCACCGATGTCAACATTCTTTTTTTAAAACCATTATACATTAAACAATATTTGTTACAATTATCGCATGGTCGTAGGAAAAATAGTGTACATTACTTGTGCGAAAGTGACATTTTTCACACTCGTGTGAAAAATGTCACTTTCCGCACTCGTTACGTAATATACTATTATCGAGGTTGTCGTAGAAAAAGCAGTTTTAGAATTGTCTATAGCTAGTGATGGCTAAGTCATCAAAAGAGCTTGAGGTTCAAAATTTGTTCAGGCGATTTTGTTTAGAAGATCGTTCAGCAGTAAAACCCATATAAAAAGTGGACAGTAGTACTCTTTGAAGGAAGGCACTTTCAATATCTAAAAGGTTGTAATATTGAAAGCAAAAATAGGCTAGCATTTTCCGCCTTCTCCTCAAATGGAATGCTGTGACCGTATATCATAGGTTCTTGAAGATTTAGTTTTCTTATCCTCATGAAAATTCCAATTACAGTTTTAGTCAAATTGACAGAGAGTTGTTCGCTGTCATACCATCTGCGCACAAAATAATATCCAGCAGTTTTAGAATTGTCTCTAGCTAGGGATAGCTCAGTCATCAAAGGAGCTTGAGGTTCAGCAATTGCTCCAGTGTTTTCGTTTAGGAGATCACCCCATAAACAGGATAGCGTTTTCCGACCTCTCCACAAATGGAATGCTGTGATAGTATACAATACGCAATAAATTAAAAGAAAAAAGGTCTCCACCGAAATTTTGAAAATCGAAAAATTGGAGTATCGAGCCATCATTAAGTACCTGTATTTAAAAGGGTTAAGAGGTAAGCAGTTTTACGAAGATATGCTTAATACACCTGGTGATCAATGTCCTTCGTCCTCTCCAAGACCTAAGAAGTTTCGTGTCCAAAAATCTGCTGGAAAAGTTCTTGCTTCAGTTTATTGGGATTGCCATGGAGTGATAATGATTGATTTTTTGGATAAGGGTAGAACAATAACCGGAGATTACTACGGGAAAAAATTAAAGAGAAAAGACGCGGAAAGCTATCCAAAGGTGTTTTGTTTTTGTAGGACAACGCCCCTGCACACAAATCTCATGTTGCCATGCAAAAAATTCGTGATTTATGGTTTGAATTACTAGAAAACCCCCCTTATTCACCAGATTTGGCTCTGTCCGACTATCATCTCTTTCCTCAACTGAAAAAAAGTTTTAAAGGTCGTGAATTTTCTTCCAACGAGGAGGTAATAAAAGCTGTGGAGGTCTGGTTTGCAGAGCAAGCAGAAACATTTTTTTAAAGGTCTAGAGACGTTGCAGGTTCAGTGTAATAAATGTATCCAATTAAGAGGAGAATATGTTGAGTAATAAAATATTCCAGCATCGTATTTTGTTTGGTTCTATAGTAGGCTAAGAATTTTTCAATATACATATGTATATCTGCACCGAATGTAAAATGTCCAGCAGGTTTAGAATTGCATGTAGCTAGGATGCCTAAGCTTCAACATTTTCTCCAGTAAGTTCATTCAACAGATCGTCCAGCAGTAGGAAACACAAATAGGGGGAAAGTTCCTAGCCCTGAGGACAACTTCTGCTGTCTTAGAGGCTGATTTTCTCTCCTACAAGTCGCAATCTAGTTGTGAGCAGCTGGTGCTTCTCGTTTTTCCATTCTGCCTGGCATAGACACAAAGGTTGGGCGACGACCCAGCACTGTAGTGGAACGCGTTTGATGCGATAATTACAGTCAAGCAAGGTCGGACATGGTTAGTACTTGGATGGGTGACCAAGCAAGGGAAAATCATCGTATAGGGCCCTTACAGCCTCAAGCGGACTCTCATATCACAGCTCGCAGGCATTATACCAATGATCACGAGGTATAATGTAGATATGCCGTCTTTCGGAGGAGACGTAAAACCGAGGATGTTGGGCTCGTTAAAGAACGCTACCACTGGTTGGAACACTAGTGGGGTCGCCAAAATTTCCAGTTAGGGGTAGAGTGATAGACCGACGTTAAAAAACAGAATAAAAAAAAATAGACACCAAGGTATCTTTTTTAATTTGTGTCAGATTGAAAGAAAAAACAATCCTCTTCAAGCAAGTATCTTTCTACACCTACTTCAGGAA
>CAJUYI010001072.1:41047-62598 GCA_910591695.1 Galerucella pusilla | reverse complement strand
AAAAATTTTACCTTACAAAATTTTTAATTGAGTGGTATTCGACATGACTATTTCACAAGAGAAAAACTAAAAAATCATATGTTTAAACGTTTTATTTATAGCAAACTTCAATTATACAAAACCAAAAAAATAATAACATGAAAAAAAAATTACTTATTTATGTAAAAAGTAAAATTATTATAATTGTACGTTGTGCATTATTTTGGGGATTGTTTTGCATCATAACCTGTGATGAATTTAAGTTAGAAACTGAGGATTCATTTTCTTTATTTTTATTTTCTTGAAGGTTCTTTATGAGTTGGAAATGGTGTTCTTCATTTAATTGTAAATATGGTTTCAAAGAATGGACAGAAGAATGTCCTGTAAGCTTAATTACTTCTTGTTCACCAACTCCTTCTTTTGCTAATGCAGATATTGCAGAAGCTCTATGTGAATGATTGGTTATTTTTATTTTTTTGGTGTCTATACCAATTGATTCTGCCGATATTTTCGTCCACTTTGAAATTGTATTAATTCCCTGAAGCTTTTTACGTTTTGTATCCCTGGCCAATCTAGCAAATTTATAGGTAACATCTTCATTTGGATCAATTTTGATGTTAAATTCTAGAAAATATTTTTCCTGAACCATTTGAGCAGTCGTATTCCAAAGTGTTTTCACACTAGCTTCAGTATAATCAGTTCCATCTCTTTTTTTCATGTTAAAACCATAATCTTCAAGAATTTTTGCTATAACTTGTTCAGAAGTATCTTTTCTAACGTATAATTACGTGCGTCCAGAAACATTCTAAACTGTTCCCACGCAGACTTTTTTGTCTTCACTGTATTTCGCGGTATAATTTGCTGGGTCCGTTGAACTAAAGGGAAACACGAATTTTTGACTGATTTTGCGAAAAATCGATAGTACTCACCTATTTTGAGAATAATCCGTCAAAAAATTTGCGGGTTATACACAATTTACAAAGAAAAATCCAAAAAAAGATTTTTTTTCGCCACTTGAGCCATTACTTTTTGGCATGATATTTCATACAAAAAACAGTTTAAATGTATTGCTCTGTACATGAAAGTGATCAACAACATGTGTTCTCGCTATCTATGAAAAAAATCCAGTTAGATTCTTCATAATATTGTTTAAATTACCACTTTTATAAATATATATTTGACAGGCAACCAGTTTGGATATAAATAATTTTAATAATAATCGCATACACAGATATGCAACCTACAAAACATACAATACTTTGTAGCGTGGTTGCCAGCTGTAATCGACTACTCGACAATTATGCTACATGACTATTAAGATACGAAATTAAATATTGTATCAGACTATATTTTTAGTAAGATTCATTCAAGACAAACCCAAGAACATAAATGAAATTATAAACACATTTTATATATGATGATATCCTTATATTGCGTATTTGAAGAAGGGGAAACAAAAAATATATAATCATTGTATTCAGCCTTCCCCTCAAAAAATATCCAATACTTTGTAATCCACATCAAGTTATTCCAGAAGGGGAAGGGAATATAATAATTGGATTCACCCTTCCCCTTCTAGAATAATTAAGTGGAAGGGTGAATCCAATTATTATATTTCCTTCCCCTTCTGGAATATCTTTTGAGGGCAAGGCATTTGCCTTGCCCTCAAAAGATATCCAATACTTTGTAATCCACATTAAGTTATTCAAGAAGGGGAAGGGTGAATCCAATTATTATATTCCCTTCTTGAATATCTTGAGGGGAAGGCAAGCGCCTCCAATTATTTGTAATCCACATTAAGTTATTCTAGAAGGGGAAGGGTGAATCCAATTATTATATTTTTTTTCCTCTTCTTGAATAGATTGATGTGCATTACAATGCATTCATCCCTCTCATCCAATACTTTCTAAGATGAAATTCGAATGCAATAATTAATTAATATTTACAGCTGGCAACCATGTCACACATTACGCTAGAGCTTCTATGTCATTTGTCATTTGATTTAATTGTTTTCATACAAATTTGTAGCCTGTCAAATATAAATTTATAAAAGTGGTAATTTAAACAATATTATGAAGAAACTAACTGAAATGTTGTTATAATTAGCGAGAAAACATGTTGTTGATCACTTTTCCGTACAGTGCAATTCATTTAAACTGTGGTTTGTATAAAATAACTAGCCCAAAAGTTATGGCTCAAGTGGCGAAAAAAAATCTTTTTTGGATTTTTCTCAGCAAAATATGTATAGGTAACCCGCAAATTTTTTGACGGATTATTCTCAAAATAGGTGAGTACTATCGATTTTTCGCAAAATCAGTCAAAAATTCGTGTTTCCCTATAGTTCAACGGACCCTAATTTGCTTAATTGTACAGTCTATTTCATTTATTGAATTATTTCCAAATCTTGTATTATTCATGTTAATAATATACTTATTTAAATTTTTGAAACAGTTTTAATAATTTTTAGACAGTTAAATAAATAAATAAACAACTTAGTTTCCTTAGAAACCACTAACAAATATTTTATATCGAATTTTATCACAGAGTGATAGAATTTTATACACATAGATTTGATATATTAAACGTCAAAAAATTGCCGCGACAAGACAAAAAATTGCCAGCTCAAATTTTGTCAGTTATCAATTTGCTCTATATATAGTGAAATAGTCTCAGTAAGATTTCGGATATACAAACGTAAAAATTTAAAGGTGGGGTATTAGGGCCTGGGAAATCATAATATATTATCCCTTTCGATGTATTTTCTAGAGGGCGCCACAATAGCTATGTAATTGGTAAAACTGTGCGATTAACTAAATTATCGTCATTACATTTATTAGGAAAAAATACTAATGTTAGTAGGCACTGAAGTCAGCAAATTTATTATCAGCTATAGTATAGCAAAAAAATTGATAATTTGCAATAATATTGTCATATATTTCGAATGCGTATTGCTTAGTAACAACCCGACTCCGAAGGCGGAGGGCTGTTACCTCGAAGCAACATCTTTGAAGAAAGTTATGGCAATTTTTTGCAAATTATTAATGCTCTTGCTGTATTATAGCTGATAATAAATTTTGTGACATCAGCGCCTACTAGCATTATTATTTTTGTGCTAATAAATGGAATGAAAATTATGAACGGTGGTTTTAAAAATGCGAATATCTCGAAAGCAGTAACCTTTGAGACTAATAGGTATACCTCTTTGCACGAAAATTATGAAGTTTTAATATTTTCCAATAAATAGAGGGATATCGTTAACGATAAATAATTTAATCGCACAGTTACACTAAAAACATAGCTTTTGTGGCGCCCTCTAGAAAATACATCGAAACGGATAACATATTATGATTTCCCAGGCACTAAAATTCATATCTTTAAATTTTCACGTTTGTAAATCCAAAATCTTTCAATTTACTGAGAAAAAAACCTTTTTGACATTTCAACTTTGCAACCCTGTATCTTTCTTATCATCAATATTTTATTAAAGGAAGTTGCGTCAGGTAGTAATATTCTTAGGCCAAGAATCTTCCATTTCACTTTGGACCATTACTTACGGACCACCTTGTATATTATTATAATAGGCATGATGACAGTCACTAAGAACCACTAAAATATTGATTTGATATAATTATATAAGATACAGAGATTCTGAAGAAATCACTTTTTTAATTTTACATGTGTGGTTACATTTATTTTAGTAAAAATATGAGCACAAAATTCAACCATCCGCCATCTTATCTCAAACACCAATCAAGAGAGACTAGAGAGTGATGTCGTACTTTCGCAAATATCTATGATCCGAACATATGTGTTTGTGGAACCGCACACCATCGATACACATTAGGATTCATCTCTATGATAACTAATCGCACAAAATGATTCAAATTATGTTTATGTATCAAAATAAACTTTTAGCATGCAAACTGTCAAGTGTTTGAAGTTTGACTTTGACACAGATCACCCATAAATGGTATTTACGAATTGATGATGTCATAAACAGACGCCATTATTATTCTAGCGTTTTCGCGCATAATTTTATATGTTTTTTTTAAAGTTGAGATTTTCCTTTAAAAACTTTTTTTCTTACAAAAATAACATTTGTTGTAGATAAAGTATATAGATGAAAACATCGTGGAGCAGTTTTTCAAAATAAGTCATCATGCGTATTATTGCTGGTACCTATTTATTGAAAATCCCAAATATCTGTAATATATTTAAAAAAATTGTATCCCAACCGAAATTCCGAAATATCTAACGACTTTTCATATGCTTTTCATTATTAAAGTGAAATAAGAAACTTTTAGTTTCATTTAAAATAAAATATTCGTTTCAGTTATCTGGACGTTATGAAACAAAATAAAAAAGAAGAAACAACTGCAAATGAAAATTTCGAACAACCCGAAGAACCCTCTCCGTCGGCTATGATGTCTTGGACCGTCACTAGTCCGAATACGAGCGGAGCTAGTATAGGTGGTGGAACTACCGGAAAAAGCATAGTTCGACACGGACCTGGCTCGGATTGCACTTCAATGTCGGCAGATTCACCTGGTTCGAGGCAATCGATCTCTACCCATCGATCTAATAAAGTAAGTCCTTATAAATATAAATCATATCCAGACGAAAGTTGCGCAACGACTTCTTTTTATACAAATACAAATAGGTCTTTCTATACCTTACGCACAAACGATATTAATTGGAATATAGCCTAGTCAAAGTGAACATAAAATCTCACAAAAAGCTTGAAAATTCAAAATTGAGTATTTAAAAGGGTTGTGTTTAATATGAGAAAAATTTTACGATGCTAGGCATGCGATTTTACGGAAAATTATCGAGTGAAAATTTTTGTTTTTGTTTTTTCGCTTTAATTGTTTAAATAATAAATATATACAGCAAAAACTTCCAAATCAAAATTTGTAGCTGATGCATTTATCTTCAAATTTTGTCTTAAGAGTTTTTCTGTAAATTAAAAAGTTTACGAGATAAAATTAATTGCAGCGGTGGTCAATTCGTGGTTACGCGCGAACTGTCCGTGAGCCAAATTTATAATTAACAATTTTGGGTTTGTAACATTCTGAAAAAATAAATGGACTCATGTAAAATGTAGAGAAAGATATCAACTTTTAGATAGAAATAGTTTCAAATTTGAAAAAGTAGATTTTCTAACTGTAAAATCAGTTTATTTATAATAAAACTAGAGCTAAAAAGTCAATAAACAATTATATTTTTTTTTATTTAAAGAGAAACCGCATCAGCCATGTAGGCTCTTAGCGGCCAATGTACATTTACAAATTACAATTGGTGAATAATTTTCAAACACTTCAAATAATTTAAAATATTTTCTGTGGTGCACGTGCTAAACACTTCATTTAAATTATATATACAATATGTTGAACAATGTTCGTTCTTCACTATACATAGGGCACTCCACTAATATGTGCTTGACGGTTATCAACTCTTCACATAAGTCACATTCTGGTGGTGGATCCTTGGAGATCAGATGTCCGAGGGTAAGTCTAGTGTGGCCTAGTCTAATTCTTGTTATGATCATTTGGGAGAAGCTACTGGGCGGGTTGGTATTTCATGGTGCATAATTTGGTTTAATATTTTTCAACTTTGAAGGCTTCTGTTTCCAATCTGAGGTCCATTTTTTAATCCACTCTTGCTTATAATGAATTTTTAAATCATTCGCTAGTGGCTTTAAGATTGATTTTATGTTTGAATCAGATGCCGCTTTCCTGGCATGTTTATCAGCTGTTTCATTTCCTGTTATGCCTATATGTGACGGAACCCATAGGAATGTGATATTTTTGTCGGTTAATTGGTGCAACTGATTTTTAATTAACTTGACTATTGGATGTTGAACATATATTTTCGATAGCAGGTGTAATGAGTTGTCAGAGTCAGTTACTACTATAACATTATAATTCCTATTTAATTAATACTTATCCCAGCGAAAATTCCTTTTGGATTTAGCATTGCAAATTAGCATAAAACATTATTATTATAAAAGCAAAGTTGTCAATATTAAGAATTATAAAAACATGCTTCTTAGAAATCTGTTTTTTGCATGCTTAATTTTACTTGATATTTTTTTAGATTTTATTCAATTATATCTTTTTTCGAAATTATAATTCAATGAAACTTTACCACTAAACACTTTGAAGCGTCTACTTTCGAAACTACTATACAGTTTTTCTAAAAATATCAAAATTTTTAAATAATAGACAATTATTAACAATAAATAGATACTTAAATCAGACGTCTTTCAGCAAACCTTCTATAAATTTTTATATTGTTTATGAAATTGTCTAAAAATTAGTGAACTTTATAATGAATCTATTTAGAAGTGATCGCGATACAAAAGAACACACCTATGGTTCAGGTAAGAAAGCGAAGGGAGCACAAATAAAGGTGAAAAACAGCTGAGAGAACGGCAAAAAGATATTAACAACAAATTTTTTCAACAAATTACATTAAAAATAGAGGCTGTTATTGAAACAATAATGAAAATAAAGTGGGGTCAAAAGAATGAAGGTTCACGTGGAAAATCGTATGTATATCTTTGTGAAAAATGCAGATAGGTACTAAAAAAAGTTTCAAATAAAGTTTGAAGATTAAACCATAATCTCTGAAGATGATTACATTTTTTTTTAGATTATTGTTTTGTCTCTGTAGTTTGTACTTAGGGCAGTCAATCAGAAAATGTTTCACTGTTATGTCACATCTGCACAGATCACATTTGGGTGATTCCGTTTTTCGAACAGGTGTTGATGGGTTAATCTGGTGTGACCTATTCTAAGTCTTGTTAGTAAAACTTGGTGAGGGCGTCTTGTAGGTATCATATATTCCACGGTTTCACGTCGGTTTTTATTTCGCGTAACTTCGCTTTGGATTCTCGCCACTGACTCTGCCACGCATTAAGCACTTTTTCCTTGACGTGGATTTTTAGGTCATTAACCGTTATTTCTCGCACTGTTATTGCACTTTCACTTTCGGTGGCCTCTTTTGCTTGCTGGTCTGCCTCTTCGTTTCCCAGGATTCCGATGTGGGATGGGATCCACATAAATTGTACCTCTTTGTCGGTTGTTTGGAGCTCATCTAGTATTGATTTTATGGACAGAGAAATAGGATGAGTATCATACATTTTTTTGATGGGAACTGAGGGAATCTGTGATTATTAGGAATTTTTAGTAGTTTAAACTTTTGGCATGTGTTACAGCTTGAAGTAGTGCGTACATTTCTCCTGTGTATACAGTGCTGAAGGGTGAAAGTTTAAAAGTTAATTTTGTGTCAGGGGTAATAACTGCAGCCCCGACGCCATTTGAAGTTTTCGAGGTATCAGTATACATTTGGTACTATACTTGATACTGATTTAGTTGGGTGTGGAAAGCTTGTTTTATGATGCAAGCGGGATTTTCATTTTTTTTGTGAATTATCAGGGATTTATCTATGCAAGGATGATTGAGTAGCCATGGTGGTGACATGGCACTATTTCTGAATGTTGGAGGATTTTCAATGTGGAAGTCTGAGGAGTATTTCCGTACCCTCTCATAGAAAGGAGGGACTGATCTTTTTTGTTTCTGAAATAGGTTGGGATATTTACTAATATGTACATTTTCGTGTTTCTTGTTTCGTGTTATATAATTCAATTTTTTTATTTATTTATGTTAATTAGAGGAATTTGGTAAAAACAAAGTTTTTAGTAGAGGTTTACGTGGAAAATCGATGATAATACATCAAAAAAAAAGTTTTAAAAAGTTTTTTTTCTCCAAATGACATTAAAAGCGCCTTTTAATGACACTTGGCAGGCAGAAAAAGTTCGTTGCTAGGCAACCTTCCAAGTAATAATTTAAATTAAACTGGTTATTAAAATTGACAATGACATTAAGAAAACTCAAAATGATGCTGATGATAATAAATTGGTTTTATTGCGTGGAATTGGAACAAATTTGAAGAAAAAATTATATGTTTCACACGGCAGAAAAGCAGATTTAATGCCTAGTAAAACAAATAACTATTTTTCAATGTATTTGTAGATTAAGAACACATTTCATACGAAAATGTTTTTTCTAAATGTCATTGTTTCTTTACTATCGTAAAATTTAAAACATGAAAATTGATGTTCAAAAATACTACTTGGGAAATTTCGTATATTTTAAAAACTAATGCAGATACAAAAAAAATGTTCCAGCAAATTTTGTAGATAAATGTTTTAGCTACAATTTTGGATTTGAACATTTTTTTGTGTTTTCATTATTTAAACAATTAGAGTGAAAAAACAAAACAAAATTACTTAACGTTTTTGCGGAAAATCGCTTACCTAGCATCCTAAAGTTTTCCTCATGTTAATCACAACTCTTTTAAATACTCAATTTTGAATTTCCAAATTTTTTGTATTTTTTGCGGCATTTTACGGATATTTTGCGTACTTTGACTAGGCTAATATTGAATTATCGATTTTCAAACGACACAAAGAGTTTCTAGAACGATGAAATTGGTTCGGCCTTGGAAACTTTGAAACTCAATATAAACTGCGTAGAAGGCAATTCAAAATTCACAATTTCTTATTAATATGGTTTGAATGTAGGTAAATAATATTTAGCTATGTCTTTTTATTGGTTTTTATTTAAATATACCGGGTGTCCCAACATCTCGCTTATTTGACAAGATAATTGATAAATAGAAAAACTGCCTTGAATGGCATCAAAGTACCCTTCTAATGGCATATAGAAAAATGATTTACATTTGACAGCCTTGTGGTAGCTACCCCTCACTTTTTATTTTCAAATGGCACCCCCTGTATATTATCATTGAAAATTGCGTGTCGTTCTATTTGGAATACAACGATAGCACATACTTGGTATTTTTTTTATTTAATAAAAACAAAAGCATCAATATTTCATGAAGTATGAATTTCAACTAAAATACTGATACAATTCAAAAAACGAACACAGCAAGTGTTCAAAATTATTTCCTGCAGAATCCATGCAAGCTGCAAAATGTGTTAAAAGCTTTCTTGTGCAGGCCGTCTAAATCATAGCTGGTGTATCGCTACGACATGCTTCACGAATGCATTCTTCAAGATCCTCTAAATCAGCGATCCACAACCTTTTTGATATTTTGACCCCAAAATTAAAAAAAGAATTATGAGTGACCCCAGAAAAAAAAATCACTAAGTTAACAAGTGCAAAGGTTGATTCAGGTAACGAAGTTAGCTGTTTTTATTTCGTAAATTATTTATATTGAAGAGTTTATTTATTTTGGAAAGTAACATTAGAGCAAACAAAAAAATATGCATTTAACATACGAGTAATATTTATGATGGCATTAAATGAGACAAGCAATTATTTTAATATTTTATTTAAAAAAAAGGTACATATACTTACCTAACTTTACAAACTAATGGGAACCTTGTGCTTGCACACTTGCAGTCAGTATATTAATTCTTGGTGATATATTATCAGAAACAGACACCCTCAAATCAGGTTCTACGTTAAGTTTGGAGCGATATTTTGTTTTTATAGCAGTTAATGTGGAGAAAGCTGTCTCGCAAAGGTATGTAGATGCGAATGGCAGCAATTTCAGCAGAGATGTTTTGAATAACAGTGGATATTCCTTTTCCGTTATTATCCAGAACTTGGATAGATTTTCTCCGCTTTGATTTTCTCCGCTTTAAGGACATTGTGTAATTGTGTATGTAAAGAGAGGTTATATTTTATGCATAAACCTTAATAAAATATGATAAGTACAGGACCTTGTTGACTTTTTTGGCGACCCCAGGGCTGCGGACCGCTGCTCTAAATCATAAAATTTGTACTTCAACCTAGAATTGTAATCTTGCATCAGAGCTGAACATAAGAAAATATTTGGCAAACTTTTGTTGTCGCAAGATTTGGTGAAATACTATCAGTCACGATTTATATTTTTTAATAAACAGCTGCATTTTGTGTTATTTTGGTAAAGTCAATTTATTTTTAAAAAGATAAAATTCTCCCTCAACTTGATATTTAAAATTCCCGCTGAAATTTATAGTTCCTGCGGCTAAACTTCAGATGGCTTCTAAAACAGTAAGACAACGTAAGAGTTACAATTTATTGTAGGTTGAATTTTTTTATGATTATGATTTATGATCTTAAAGAACGCATTCGTGAAGCATCTCGTAGCGTTACACCAGCTATGATTCAGACAGGGCCTGCACAACAACTCTCTTAACACGTTTTGCAGCTTGCATGGATTCTGCAGAAAATAATTTTGAGCACTTGCTGTAATTCTTTGTTCATTTTTTGAGTTGCAGCAGAGGTATTTTAGTTAAAATTCATACTTCATGAAATATTGATGCTTTTGTTATTATTAATTGAAAAAAATACCAAGTATGTGCTATCGTTGTATTCCAAATAAAACGACACGCAATTTTCAATGACAATATACAGGGGATGCCATTTGAAAATAAAAAGTGAGGGGTAACTACCACAGGGCTGTCAAATGTAAAACTTTTTTATAAGACTTTAGGAAGGTACTTTAATGCCATTCAATGCAGTTTTTTTTATTTTTTAATTATCTTGTCAAATAAGCGTGATATTGCCTGTATTCGATAACTTGGGACACCCAGTATGTATTAAGTATAAGTTAAGTATTAAGTATATTTTCAATTTATTTCAATGAAAAAGATTAAAAATCCTAAAGAAAAACTCAAAAAGTAAATTTTTCTAACATGGAGAATGGAAAAAAATTTCTATCTTTCACAAAATACATCCAATTTTGATTTAATTTTTTTACAATAACAGTAAAAGCTATACAGGGTGTCGTACGACGAGTTAAAACTATCTGTATATGGCAAAATACTTATAGTAAAATCATGAAAACTTCTACGTTTAGGTTTTCGGATACGATCTTTTTAACTAAAATATTTTCAAAGATGGCAGACTTCCGGTTCTACCGGAGGTCGACTGCAACTTTGTTATTTTGAATAGAATACCCTGTATATTGATACATTTTTATGATCTACGTAAAATTTTAGTATACTTTTGTCTGAAAAATTTTTCGAAAAATGCATACTTTTTGAGTTATTGATTTTTTTGTGAAAAATTTGACCGTTGCAGACCCTTGTAAATTATTTTTTTACGAGGATACCCTTAAAGATATGAAAATGGTTTCTGTTCGGTTGCTTTTAGCAATGTCAGACGTATTTGAATCTATGTTGAAAAACTTTTCATTTTATAGAGGGTGTGTATAAAAAGTGTTCAAAGTTTAACTTCATAAATATCAAATTTCTTTATTTTCTTAAATAGAAACACCCGGTTTTTTCCATTTTAATGCATTCAGGGGTAAAAAATAAAGCAAATCCATGTATACTTTCCTATACCTAAACCTTACCGTTATCCAGATATTGAATGTTTTCTGTAAATTTTGAGAGATGCAGGTATGGTCTAAATTTTATTTTGACCCGTTGATACAAGCACTAAGAAATAAAAAAGATTATGTAAATTTGCTTTTAATACATGGTAAATATGGCAAAGTTGTTACAAGAACATACTGTGCTTTATTTGCAGTAAGATATCCTGCATCTCTAAAAATTTACAGAAAACATTTAATATCTCGATAACGGTGAGGTTTAGGTATGGAAAGTTTACATGAATTTGCCTTATTTTTCACCCCTGAATGCAATAAAAAAAACCGGGTGGTTCTATTAAAAAAATTAAAGAAATTTGATATTTATGAAGTTAAACTTTGAACACTTTCTATATACACCCTGTATAAAATGAAAAATTTTTCAACATAGATTTAAATAGGTCTGACCTTGCTAAAAGCAGCCGAACAAAAACCATTTTCATATATTTAAGGGTATCCTCTTAAAAAATAATTTGTAAAGGGTCTGCAACCGTCAAATTTTTTACAAAAAAATTAATAACTCAAAAAGTAGGTACCTATGCATTTTTCGAAAAAAGTTTTCAGACAAAAGTATACAAAAATTTTACGTAGATTTTAAAAATGTATTAAAATACAGGGTGCTCCATTTAAAATAACAAAGTTACAGTCGACTTCCGGTTGAACCGGAAGTCTGCCATCTTTGAAAATATTTTAGTTGAAAAGATCGCATTCGAAAACCGAAACGTAGAAATTTTCATGATTTTACTATAAGTATTTTGCCATATACAGATAGTTTTAAATCGTCGTGGGACACCCTGTATTTTTAATATCATTCAGATATTTAACATTTTTTTCAGAAATCTTCAAGCAATTACAGCTCTAGTCAACCAATAATTGTGACTCAACCTAACCTAGTACAAGTCCATCCACAACAATCCATATCCCAACACCCAGAAAATCACCAACAAATACACCCATCCCAGTCTCTCGTCCATCAGCATCAAATGCAGCTACCGCCACAACCTCAACATATCCAACCAGCTCAATATCTTGATCCCCAGCACTACGTAACTGCCATACCTGTACAACAGTTAATCACAAGTTTTCCTTCGCCCAGTATTATATCCCCAGCTCCTGTTGATAATTTGATACTACCTCCGACACATACACAATTACAAGTGGATCTTCAAAGAAAACACGCCGAATTACAAGCTGTAATCGGACAACAGCAGCAAGAGCTCAGAAGAGTCTCCGAACAACTATTAATGGCTAGACTTGGATTATTACATGGTACTCAGCAAGTGGTAATTACTTTTTTTTACAAGTAGGTATTTATAAATTTATATTTATTTTTCAGCAACCTCCCATATCGTATCAAAACACTAATCAAGGTTTAGTAAGTAGTACAACAACAGCAATTCAACGACTACATCCTATGTCAGGTCCTGCTTCGGTAATAGTGCCGGCAGTTTCAGTGCCGATATCTTTACCACTTCAACACCAACAGACTTTAATGTATAGTACACCGGACTCAAATACTCAATCGAAGTGATTTAGTGGAAGAATTAGTGTCATTTTTATTGTGACTCGCCAAAGAGCCCATTGTTAAAAATGTTTTTTTAATTTTAGGTTAGGTTAGATTATTCAGTTTTTGGCGACACTTTAATTAGTATTGTACATAATCTACGGAGAATTATTTGTAAATAGTGTAGGTAACCATTATTTATACCTATTTTTATGATACATGTCTACTTACACACACATTAGTGTGAGTTGGGTACTATAATAATTATTACACTCATTATATAGAAGCTTCTTACCTTTATGTTGACTTCAACTTCCCCATCGATACAGTACGTCAAGGTTAGTAAATGGAATTCCGACAAAACAAAATATTTTCACTTCCCGTTTAACAGATGTTTTTCCACTTATTATCACTTTATTTTTGCGAAATTATAAAATGTTTACATTTTCAATATGGCGATAACAACGCACACAACTTTCTTTGTTCATTTACAGCCTTCCTATAAGCCTTGCTCACTGCGAAGTTCATTTGTTTTTGGAAATGGCCGGCTGATTCACTAATTTGATTGGTTGATAATCAGTCACTTTCTTTTTTAATAATTTATTTAAGTTCTATTAGAATTTATTTGAAATTATTAATTCACACTAGAAGTTAAATAATTATTATCAGAGGAAAATATTTATACATTGTACATATTTTTTAAGTAACGGATTTGTATATTTTAATGAAATTTGTTTTTATTATTGTGATATAAATAGATGATTGTAAAAATACCTAAATCTTATTAAATGTATTTTTTCTTACAAATACAAAGTAATTTGGAAAAAAATGTATGTTGCGCAATACAAACAAATAAAAATGTAAAATATAATTTTACCTTTTAGTGTATTTGAAAATGTGGATCTTTTCAAGCAGATTTACCAACAGTCAAAAAATATTTTCCCCCTAGCCTAACCTGAACCATAGACCTGAACGATTATTTAAAAAAAGAAAGTAGGGGCTATTTGACAATAAAATAATGTTTATTTAATAATTAATTTTACAGTAAAATATATCACATTTCTTATCCTTATTCAATGTAAATAAACCTAGGTACATACACTTAAAAATATATTACATCAATAAATAATACTTATGCTAAGTATAACGTGAAAGGATTATAATTTTTTCAAAGAATCTGTAAGTATTGCCATTTCTGTTGATATGTTATTTACCAATCTTTGAATTTGAAGTTTTGAATCCAAAACTTCTATGCTCTGGGTATATGCGTTGTATCTAACGCCGAATTTTCTTGGTATTGTAGCTGCGTATCTTCTGCAAACAAAAAAAAATTAATTAGGAAATTAGATTCTGTTTTTGAATTTTATACAACAATCATAAAAGTTTATTTTTAATTTACAATCAATCAGGCGCCTACGCTTATGCAACCCGCTTAACGCGCAAGTATTGCGTGTTTTCTAATGACAATGACTCATTTTAGTAATAATTTTGTTTTAAAATGGATACAGTTGTGACGGTTATATTTAAAAATTATAAAATAAGTGATTTCAATACGATTATCTTCGATAAAAAGTAAGTGATTCCATTTATAATATCTAGAAGTAATTAAAAACATAGCTATATTTTATAAGTCAGTAAAATCATTGTTAACATTGATTACAAATAAACCATAATATACCTATACTGATTTCATAATTTTCATTTGATTTCTAGAGTGAAAAGTGAAATTAAACTTGTGATATAGAGCAGAAAATAAAGAGGCATGCAAAATGCTTTCAGTGTATCTGAACAATTATCAATACAATAAAGATTTTAACATTCAAAAACAATATGAAACAGGTTAGTTTGCATGATTTATATTCAAAGCATGCTAAATTTATTAAATAAATCCAATAATCTATAGAGTAAAATACTTACATCATTTTTTCTTTGGCATCTTCAAAGCTTTCAGCTACATAATAAATTGGTTGGTATTCGGTTATTGGATATTTTTGCAATGCTGTTTTTGCTGGTTCGAAAGGCCTAATTTCAGGATTCATTTCCAATGAATATTGCAATTCACCGAAACTAGATAGTAGACCAGCCCCATAAGCTTTTAATTCACCATTTTCTCTACACAGTCCAAATTCAACGGTAAACCAGAAACACTGAAATTATAAACATTATTTTTAATAACATTGATTAACATTTAAAAAATATAAATATTTTTTTAAGATTAAGTAACCTCTAAGAGAAAAATTTCATAATACTCTATAAAATTGTATATCTGTATCAGATTTACTTACTGTTGCTAGTTTTTCGATAAAATCATCAGGTGCCCCAAGTGAGGCTAAACCGATCTCTTGTGAAAACTGAGCAAATTCTGGATCAGCAAAAAGTGGTACATGTCCTAAAAGTTCATGACATACATCAGGTTCAGGTGTATAATAAGGTTTGCTTGGATGTCTGATGTACTGCGTAGAGTGGAAAACTCTAAAAGCTAGACCAGCTAAAAAGTCTCTAGAAGATAAAAGACCTGCTACTGGTCGCAGGGTAAAACCAGTACAGTCTGGAAAAAACATAAAGTACAGTTAATAATTTGGAGATGTTGAATAAAAATTGTTAAAATTACCTTTAAGGAAATTGGAAATGTCTTCTAATTGTGGTATATTATCTTCCCGATAGCCACAATTTTCTATCAATAATGGAAATACGTGGTTGTGTTCTTTACAAGCATGAGTTGGATACAAAGTTGTCAGCTGTCTGAAAACTTTACCCCAAGTTTCTGTTTCTTCTTTGGTATAATCTACATGGGGCAGTTTTTGTCCGTATCTAAAAAAAATTGAAGCTTATAGTAGAAATTATATAATTACCCAGCAGTGCAATGTGCAATGTTCTATCAAATATGTGGTTCTATATAGGGTGTCCCACGACGAGTTAAAGCTATCTGTATATGGCAAAATACTTTTAGTAAAATCATGAAAATTTCTACGTTTGGGTTTTCGGATACGATCTTTTTAACTAATGTATTTTCAAAGATGGCAGACTTCCGGTTCTACTGCAACTCTGTTATTTTGAATGGAACACCCTGTATATTAATACATTTTTAAATTCTACGTAAGATTTTAGTATACTTTTGTCTGAAAACTTTTTTCGAAAAATGCATATAATATGACTTGTGCTTATTTGCAGTAAGATATCCTGCATCTCTAAGAATTTACAGAAAACATGTAATATCTGGATAACGATAAGGTTTAGATATAGGAAAGTATACATGAATTTGCCTTATTTTTTACCCCTGAATGCATTAAAATGGAAAAAACCGGGTGGTTCTATTTAAGAAAATAAAGAAATTTGATATTTATGAAGTTAAACTTTCAACACTTTCTATACACCACAGAGTACACCATCTAACAAGAGGCGAATGAAAGCCGTTTTCGTGATCGCAATTTTGTGTGCACATGCGTGAATTAATTAGTATATATGTCAATGTCAAGTCGACACATGGTCGACGCTTCCGTTCGTTCGTTCCCGTCAGTTACTCAGTACTCTGTGGTTTTGGTTGTCACTGCCTTAGTTAGATGGTGTACTCTGTGGTATCAAGTAGTATATCTGTCAGTCTCGACGTATTTCCGTTTAAGTCCAACTTCAAAGGAACCGACAAAGCTTTCGTCTCTTGTTAGATGGTGTACTCTGTGCTATACACACTCTGTATAAAATGAAATTTTTTCAAAATAGATTCAAATAGGTCTGACCTTGCTAAAAGCAACTGTACAGAAACCATTTTCATATCTTTAAGGGTATCCTTTTAACCCTTTGACGACTGTCGGTATGCTGGGATGACCACCTATATATAAACTTGTTTTAAATTTCCCAGCGGTTTCACAGGGATACCAGTGTGTAGAATTGGTTGCCTATAGTATAATCTTAAGCATCTACCATTTTGGAACAGATTTGATTGGATAAAATTGCATTAGAACGAACTAGAGAATCACAAATTTGAAGCGGCCATTCAGTGTTGACATTTAGTCATGTTTTGATATTGTTCTTGTTTATTAGATCATTAATAATTACGGAAGTTGCGGTTAAGTGATATTTTTGAAGTCTGTTTCATGTTAAAAATTGCTATTTGCATGAAAACATTTAATTTTTTCTGTAGATCACTGTTTTTTACGTGGTATTGTGGCACGACCACAATAAAATTCGGGCCGCAAAGGGTTAAAAAAATAATTTGTAAGTCTACAACCGTTAAATTTTTTACAAAAAAATCAATAACTCAAAAAGTATGCATTTTTCGAAAAAAGTTTTCAGACAAAAGTATACTAAAATCTTACGTAGAACTTAAAAATGTATCAATATACAGGGTGTTTCATTTAAAATAACAAAGTTGCAGTCGACTTCCGGTAGAACCGGAAGTCGGCCATCTTTGAAAATATTTTAGTTGGAATGATCGCATTCGAAAACCGAAACGTGGACATTTTCATGATTTTACTAAAAGTATTTTGCCATATACAGATAGTTTTAACTCGTAACTAAATTTTGTGCTTACTTGTAATTGAAAGCGATGTCAGCAAAGTATTTCCTGCGTGCTCTGTATACAGGATCAGTAAATCCGGGATGGTCAGAATCTAATTCAGCACCATAGGATAAAATTTGGTTAGCGAAACGGTCCAAATCTCTAATTCTTCTTGGAAACCATGGTACAGTGTCTAAAAATAAATACATATTGACCATATTAGTTATTATAAATTTACAAAATAAAGTAAGGATTGTATACCTTTGTTGTCTTTGTAATCTCTAGAGATGATTTGAAAATAGCTGCTGATTTCTTTTAAATCTGTTATGGCCCCTCCCAAGTTACCAGTTGGGGCGCACTCCACCATGAATTCATAATCTTCTGGTGATTGTGATGATGATCTTGATTCGATGTGCATTAAATTGACTCCGTGTTTTTTGAATATTTTTAAATATTTAGCCAAAACTCCCACTTCTTCGGCTGGTGGTGCGAAGACTATGCAAGTGCTATGAGCGGAATCTTTGCCGATTCTAATGTAGTTACCTCCGGGCATTAGTTTTGGCTGGAAAATAAATTATTATTTATTATTTTCGTTGATATATATATATATATATATATATATATATATATATATATATATATGTATGTATACTGTGTGAGAAAGAATTTAGTTTGAAAAAAAAGTTTATATTAAAAGAGATAGAAATGTTGTAAATTATTTTTTTACTCACGTCTTTGATAGTAAAATTATTCATTGTAAAAACAAACTCTATAAACTAGTTTCTTTGATGGCTGAGGTACTTCTGAAATTGTGGTACTATAGATATGGTTTTTTATAGTATTTTTTTTATATATAATTAGTTTCTTTGTAATTTTAATCGTAAATTGCGTCAGTCGATGAATGGAAAAAGGAAAATATGTAAATTGCGGTATTGGTAAATTATATTTTTCTAAATACTTTTATACTGATTATATACAGGGTGGTCCATAAGTAATGGTCCAAAGTGAAATGGAAGATTTTTGTGCTTAAAAATATCACAATCTTACGCAACTTCCTTTAATGAAATATTGATGGTAAAGTTGAAATGTCAAAAATGTTTTTTCTCAGTAAATTGGAAGAGTTTTGATATACAAACGTAAAAATTTGAAAATAGTGGTTTTAGGGCCTGGAAATCATAAAATGTTATCTATTTCGATGTATCTTCTAGATGGCGCCACAAGAGCTATGTTGTTGGTGTAACTGTGCGATTAACTTATTTATCGTTAACAGTTTCCCTCTATTTATTAAAAAATATTAAAACTGCATTATTTTTGTGACAAAAAGGTATATCTATCATTAGACTCAAAAGTTACTGGTTTACGAGATAATCGCATTTTTAAACCTCCCTTCAATATTTTTATTTCATTTATTAGCACAAAAATAATAACGTTAGTAGGCGCTGATGTCAGAACATTTATTATCAGCTATAATATGTTGGGGAAAGTCACCAAATATGGAATGCCCTAATTTCTCTAAGACTATAAGTATGAAACGCAACACTCGACCATCTTCTGTTTCATTCGGTCTACTAACTATCGCACCCACACCATCGAGTCAGTTGCGCGAATGCCTCACGTGTGGCAGGCGTGTTTTGCTTTGTTGTCGTGCAGAAAACTTTAAAGGTAAGTAATAAACGAGTATTACCAGCTGTTATGTTTGTTTACGTAAGTGTTATACTATTTAGTATATCGGTATTATGTTTATTTCACCATTTTGTGATCTTTTGTCATTAAAATATTTAGAAGAGTTTGAACTAGTATAAAAATCCAAATATGGACAGTCGGTGTCTAATTATGGAATATTAAATTAAATGCTTGATGTGTGGGCTCTGGGCACATTATGATTGTGCTGGGCCAGAGTTTGATACTTGGATCTGTGACTTTTGCAAGTAATTATGTAACTTCTTTCATTTATCACAATATATTATATTTATTTAATTGATCTCAAAGATATGAATGTCCATTTTTGTTATTGTTATGTTGATTTATGCTTATATTCCATATATGGATACGTATTCCATATTTGGTTACTCATTTGTGATTTTGTTTTTTGTGTTAGATTTTAATTTGATAACTTATATATTTGATTGAAGGCTATTAATTACTACATATAAATGTATGACTGATGAGTAAAAACATTAAACTGATTTAATTTATATGAAGTTTTTTTTATATCCCAAAAACAAAATGGTATTCCATATTTGGTGACTTTCCTCTATATCAAGAATATTAATAATAATTTGCAATATTGTCATAACTTTCCCCAAGCATGTTGCTATGAGGTAACAACCCTCCGCCTTCGGAGTCGGGTTGTTACTAAGCAATACGCTTTCGAAATCTATGACAATATTATTGCAAATTATCAATTTTCTTGCTGTATTATAGCTGATAATAAATTTGCTGACATCAGCGCCTACTAACTGTATCATTTTTGTGCTAATAAATGAAATGAAAATTATGAAGGGGGGTTAAAAAATGCTAGTATCTCAAAAACCAGTAACTTTTGAGACTAATGATAGATAAACTTTTTTGTCGCAAAAATGATGCAGTCTTAATATTTTTCAATAAATAGAGATACTGTTAACGATAAATAAGTTAATCGCAAAGTTACACCAATTACATAGCTTTTGTGGCGCCCTCTAAAAAATACATCGAAAATCTTTCAATTTACTGAGAAAAAACATTTTTGATATTTCAACTTTGCCACCCTGTATCTTTCTTATCATCAATATTTTATTAAAGGAAGTTGCGGCAGATTATTAATATTTTTAGGCGAAAAATTTTCCATTCCACTTTGGTCTATTACTTACGGACCACCCTGTATATGTATACGCAATTATTTGTGACGTATTTCCGGGGGAAATTGAACCTTCCTAATTAGACTTTGATTAATATTTCTCGGTAGCTAAGATTTTTGATATTTTACAAAATTGTCGTTAAAAACGAAAAAAAAAATTTTAAACTACTGATACAGGGTGATTCATTAGTGTAATAAAGCTTAGGTCTGTTATCTGAAAAGATATTTATTTAGTTATTCATAAAAATTGTTGGCAGCCTTAAGCTTCATATTTCAAATTTAGTAACAATGTTACAGGGTGATCCGTTGGATTTTAAAAATCCATAACTTTGTAATGGCACTAATTAAAAAGTGGTGTAAAAGAACAACAATTGTTGCAAATTACGATTGGGTCATAGCAATCAAAATTCTATAAATACCGTATTTAAATCTCGATCAACAACATAACAAAAAGATCATGAATATTATGCGTTGTAATAAATAAATCTTCCATAGTAAAAAACAACAACAAATCTAAATTTTAATAATTGCACCTTCACTAGTTGTACTGTTGATAAACAAAAAATGGTTCTGTGCATTGAATTCTATATTTCTATATTCCGCCGAATATACAATATGTCCCCCAAACTTGGAATCATATGGAAAACTTTTTGGAACTTCATTCTTTACGTCAGGTTAGGTTTGAGCGACCGGGGGTCGCGACGCAAAAGATCTGACTGTTACGTTACGTTATGTTACGTTGCTTCGTTATGTGCCTTACTTGCGTGCGTGTGCTCTCTCCTGAGTCTCTCTCTCGTTTATGAAGCAGCGATTCATATGCTTCGGCTGGGAATCGAACCCGGGCCGCCCGCGTGGAGGGCGAGCTTTCTGCCACTGAACCACCGATGCTACATTGAAATTCTAAGCAAAGCTGGTATTCGCAGTGCTGGGGATCTACTTGAATTTGTTCGGATACATTTTTACTATTATTTCCATAATTTTTTTCGCGATGGATCTTTTTTGTTTATTTACAGCATCGCTTGTCAGGACGGTAGGTTGTGTTTACTGGTTTCTAAGTTTAACACGTCGGTAAGTGATTTACTTACCGTTCAGACGTCGAAAAGTAATAAATACCATAAAAACAATTTCACCAAAATGCAAAATATATTTTAAACTGATCGAGAAGTATAAATGTCACTTTTGACATTTCGTTCATTTCGAAGAAATTTAAATTATTTTATTCAGAATTTATTTCAATACGATCGCGCAAAAAATGGTGTAAGCATCTCGAACGTTAAGGGTAATTACAACGTTTGCATGTAGATTCCTCTCGTAAAATTGGACAAAATGATATGAGGATTAAGGGGACT
>CAJUYI010001072.1:0-26374 GCA_910591695.1 Galerucella pusilla | reverse complement strand
ACAAGGTTGTCAAATGCTCAATTACACTTAGCCTCCAGTTAGCTAGCCTCCAGTTATGTGGTGCATTGATAAACGCTTTCTATTGTAACCGAGACTTTGACTGGCGACTAGAGATAGCAGAGGGCTACGTAGCTGACAGATTTAACCGTGCATTGATAAACCCGCCCTTAAACACGCTGAGGCGTGCTTTATAGTAGTTTATCCAAATCCGCTATCAAATGTGACACTTTAAGTCACTCCTTGACGTTAGGTAACGTCACATTTTTCATAACCTTCATATATCAGTTATGAAAAGTAGTTATGTAAAAACTTTACGTAACTGTTTCAGTTTCAACATAGAGATACTGCATGAGTTTCAAAGAATAATTTATTAATTAGGTAGGTACTGTCAAAACTGACAATTATTTCATTATTTAAACTGACACTTAGGTACTCCATAATTTTAATTCAATAGTATTTTAAGATTTATAAACATTGAAAAAAAACATTATTAAGGACACAGTTATTTAAAGTAAGTCAATTTTCTGGGTGAATACTTCATAGTAACAATTCTTTTAACACCATTTGAATCCACTTTAATATTACCATTGTAATTGAAGATTTTATGAAATATTATGAAAGCGCGGAATTAGATAAAACGTACGTAAACACATTATGAAGAGAACCACATTGTTCAACTCGCGTAATTTGCAGAACTCTCTAACGCTCGTTTTGGCACATATTACGCTTGTTGAACAACAACTAGTGCGGAAAGTGATACTTTTCCGCACGCTATTGCAGATGGCCGAACGACGCTTTAGCGAGTTCGGCCAACAATCGCGTGCGGAAAAGTCACTTTACGCAAGTGTTAGGTACACTATTTTTTCTACTAGCATGCGGAAATAAGCCCAAAAGTTAACATGAAGAAACATTTCCTATTAAATAAACAAATTAATTATTATTATTTGACATTCATTTGATGAGGCTTATACCAGGGCCATTGAAAAATGATTGAAAAATAAGTTTTTTTTTATTGAAAATTATAGCAGAATTATAATAAATTGTTGTATCTTTCAGTGGGTTTGGGTTTGTTGGTGTAAATAAACTGAGTCCAAAGTTGACAAAAATTCAGTTTATTGAACAGAGTTTCAAAAGTGCATCAAAAAGGTACCTGTCGATATACAAAATAATCAGTATTCAATTTGACAAAATATAACTTAATTTTATACAACTTGAACATACCTTTTTAATATTCTGACAATACTTTTAAACAAACGTAGTAACAATTCGGCGCACGTTTGCTTTTCACCTTTCTGTTTCGCTTTTACCGTTGAATGATTAATTTTTCACTCAACGCTTTTACGCTGTCACATGAAATTATCAAAAAGTGCTTATCGCCTGCCAACTTGACAATTGAAAATACATTTTAAATACATAATTACCAACTTTGAATCTATATAAAACAAAAGTAAGGTGTGAAGTAGGATAAGGTCAAGGTTGGGTTAGGTTCAGGTCAGCTGTCAATTGATCAATTCTCAACATAGATTTATTAATTTTTCAGTCATTTGGTAAACTACAATCATACAAATATATATTTTAAATATTCAAATGTCAGTATACCCCCCAAAAACTTGAGAAATTTACGTTACCGCACTAGAAGGTCTTAAATACATAAAACAGTGCAAAATATACAGATTTGAAGAAATTTAAAAATGTTTACCTAAATGTAGAATGCTCTGATTTTGTTAATTGGGCCATTCTTTATCGAAGGAAATATAACGCCAGATAAATATGAACTTCTACTTAGAAAAATGAATGGATTCCAGGACACACTGGAATTGAAGGATATGAAATAGCAGATGAACTGGACTGAAATGCCTTTCTGGGGGCCTGCACTCTTCTGCGGAATCAGCCCCAATGAAATATTAGAAGAAATAGGTAAAGCCGAGAAAAAGAGAAGATCTGACCATCTGACAGTCATGAAATCGATTTTTATTTAAAGTTTGCTTTGAAACTTAAAGTAGTGTTAAAGTTTGTTATGAAAATGGCCGTAAATTATAAAAAAACACCAATCAATATACTTGAAAAAAAATGAGTCACCCAGTACTTTTTATCATTTAAAAACTATTCATAAAATTGTCACAATGACAAGAAATGTCAATTGATTTATTGAAATGAGCAAAAGAAGAGCTGCCGATTTAAAAAATTCAACATTGCTACAGTTGTACGCTCGAGCTACAGCACCAAGTCGGGATTATTATGGTCTAACTATTGCGGATACATGTGTGAGTTTATCTTAATTTAAAAAATAAAAATGTTAAATATGACTATTGAATTATATTAAATTTACAGATTTGTTTGAATATTTGGAAAATCACTCACGGTCCGCATTGTTTTCCGAAACAAAAATTTTGCGAAATTGCATATTTCCTCGAAGATAAATATCTTCAAGAAGAAATCAAAAACACTTTCGGCGACAGCGTATTCGATTATATCAAAAATTTGTGTTGTCGCAAAAGAAATTTGGAAAATATACCTCGGCGAGCGTTTTTAAAAATCGCCCAATATTTGGGTGTAAACGATTTGCTAAAATTGGCCAGAACAAACAAAATTTTTTACGAGGTAATGTATGTTTTGCTTTTATCTCACTTTTTTGGAGAAATCCTCAATTGGGTGCTATGGTCCTAGTTTCTATCTCCAATTATGTCCGTGTAAGGTGTACTTCAGCTCCTGTTCCTGTCACCTACTTTCCCTTTAACATGCTGGCAAGAGACAACAAAGTGTCTCTAATATGGATGCCGGCTCATGAGGGGATTGCAGGGAATGAAATGGAAGACCAGCTAGCTAAAGAAGGCTTTAAAGGAGCCTTCACAGGTCCGGAACCGTTTTGTGGAATCACAAAGAGGGTAAGTTGGGAACTAGCTAGTTAAGAAATACCAACTAAAATGGAGGCTGACACACGGACACCTCCATACTAAGAGTATACTCTAGGTTTTTTTTTCTCATGAGCCGTCCCTTCGCCGGCACCACCTCAGCCCCCTGGGCTTATTATGGATACTCCTAGTGTTCTGACTACAACCTATTCAGCCAATCCGTTCCCTGTATTAGCTCATACAGGTTCTTTGCTGGTTGGTTGTAGAAGTCTTCTGGAGTCATTTGGGGTCTACCATACAGTTTCTGCCTTCTGTGGTCTAGCAACTCACAGTTGCATAGTATATGCAGAGCTGTTTCGGTATCCTTTTTGCATCTTCTGCATGTAAGGTCTCCGTTATACAGCCCTATTTTGTTTAGGTGCTCCTTTGTGGAAAAGTGTCCCGTAAGTAGTCCCGTTATGGTGCCTAGTTTATTCCTGCTCATTGAGAGCAGTTCTTTCGCTACTTTTTCTGATGGTTCTTTTATGAATTTCTTCTCATGTATTTGCCTGGTCGTATTCTTCCAGTGTTTATTGTGTTGTTCTTTCAAATACCCTTTTAACCATGACCTCGTTAAGCATCTGGGGATGCCCACAGCAGGTTCGGGTCCGTTCATCAGAGTTGACGATCCTACTCTTGCGAGTTCGTCAGCTTTTTCATTGCCTGCGATTCCTTTATGACCTGGGACCCACTCCAGTATTACACTGTTCCGAGTCGCCAGTCTTCTAAGTTCTTCGCCGCATTCCCATACTAGCCGAGATGTCACCCTATGGCTCTGAAGTGCTTTAAGGGCAGCTTGACTGTCACTAGATCCTGATCTGCCTGTTGTTGTAGACTCTCATATTATTTGCCCTTGCACATGCAAGTATTGCATAGACCTCTGCTTGAAATTCAGAGGCGTATTTTCCTAACGAGACGATTCCTTCATATTTGCTCGTCTTGCTGTATATGCCCGCTCCAGTGCCGAGTTCATTTTTTAATCCGTCTGTATACCAGATCAGTTCATTCGCTCTACTAAGTGGTGGTGCGTTCTCTTCCTCAAGCTCCTTTCGATATTTGATGACAATCTCGAAGTTCTTGCGAAAGATGTATCTGGTGGTCATGTGGTCTGTTGGCATTTTGAAAATGTCATCATCCACATGCCTTATCTCTGTGTGTCCTCTCCCATGTGCCACGTCATGGTCTGATGCTTTTTCCAGTCGGGTTAGTGCTGCCCTTGCTTCGCACATTATGACACAATGTAGCGGAGGAAGGTCTAGCATTGTCTCCAGCGCCGGTGTAGGAGTAGTCCTCATTGCCCCTGTAATGCCAATGCATGCAAGTCTTTGGACCTTGCTTAGTTTTAGCATAGCAAAGGATTGTCTGATCTTTGGCCACCATACCAGAGATGCATATTATGTGATCCTGGGAATGACAACCATTTTGTACAGCCAGTGTACCATGCTGGGTCTTAGTCCCCATTTAGTGACGTAAGTGCGTCTGGCAACAATGAAGGTCACCTCTGCTTTCTTAATCACGTGCTGAAGGTGTCGGTTCCAAGTTAAGCCTGGGTCTAGGATAATACCCAAGATATTTTACTTCATCCGACAATCGTATTGGTTCACCTTGAAGCGTCAGAGGGCCAAGTCCTTCCCTTTTGAAGGACTAATACGTAGCCCTTCTTTTACAGTCCAGCCCGTTACTACATTTAAAGCCATCTGGAGTCTGTCTCTGGTTGTACTGTTGTATTTACCTTGGGATATAATTACCAGGTCGTCTGCATATTTTATGGTGTTAAAACCTTCTCTGTGAAGGGTTCTGATGAGCCCGTCCATAACCAGGTTCCACAGCAGCGGGGATAGTACTCCCCCCTGCGGACAACCCCTGGTTGCACGTACGGTCATTGTCTCCCCCATCAGAGTTGATTCTATGAGCCTACTTCTGAGCATGCAGTCTATCTACCTGCAGCTCGTGGCATCGATCCCAGAATTCCTCGTCGCCTTGGCTATAGATTCATAGGAGGTGTTGTCAATAGCTCCTTCTATATCAAGAAAGGCTGCGAGCAATACCTCTTTGTTTTCCAGCACGTATTCAGCCCTTTTTATTAGTTGATGTAATGCTGTTTTGGTTGATTTTCTCTCTCTGTATGCATATTGATCTCGGTGTATTGGTCTTGTAGCCAGTATACCGTCTCTGATATGTCTGTCGAGAAGTTTTTCAAGAGTCTTCAGCAAAAATGACATTAGACTGATTGGTCTCAGAGCTTTAGCCGTGTCCTGTCCAGATTTTCCAGGTTTTGGTATAAATGTAGCTCTGATGCGTTGCCAGGTTCTTGGAATATGCCCTAGAGCTGGGCTAGCTCTGAGCAATTCATTTACCCTGTAGTGCAGTGTGTTGCCTCCTTTTTGGAGTAGGATAGGATAAATCCCGTCTGGTCCCGGTGTTTGAAGCTGTTAATAGCCCATTTTGTTTTTTCCGCATCTACCACTGCCTTCGCTGTTCGCCAGTCTGTCCTGGATGCCCATCTTGGTCGATCCAGTTCTGTCGCTGTAGAGTTCTGCGGTGGCATGGTAGGTATTGATCCAGGGAAGTGTATTTTAAGTAGCTCTTCCATGGTTTCTTTCCCATTTCCACTGTATTGTCCGTTATATTTTGAAGACAGTTACCGACCTGGTGACTGGACACTGTACCCTGCGGAAGCATCTGCACAGGATGGGCAAAGTTAGTGATCCTATGTGCAGAAAATGTAAACTCTACGATGAAACACCTACTCACATACTCAGCACTCAAGCACTTTGGGTGGAAATAATACAACCATCACAACTACTGAAGATCCCTCCAGATAAACTGGTGGTCTATATAGAAGACACGAAGCTTCTGGAATGGAAGTGGGTAGATAACATGGGTAATGGTACAAAGATTCAGTTCAAGTGTCTGGGCTGTTGAGCACAACCCAAACGTGTGAATGAATGAATGGACCATATCTACTTTCCTTCCAGAGTACATGCTTCCAACCCATTCCAGCTTAGCTAGATATGGTATGGTTGGATGTGATCACTTGAGAATGGCTTCTATTTCGGACTAGGTTTTCTACTACTCCACGCAACGGCTCCGTAAGTAATTATTGGTCTCACTGTGGACAGTGTACATCCATCTCAGAATTTTTGGGTTACAGCCTCAATTTCTTCCTGTCATATTCCTGCACACCATAAGAGCCATTTTTGCTTTGTAGATACTTGACTACTTGTCTCCATTCAACTTTATTCCCATTAAGTTTAATAGTTTTGAGATTGAGCTTTCTTTTCTTAGTAGGGGCCATTAAGTTGGTTTTGGTGGGATTGACTAAAAGTAAGAGTTGCTTTACTTAAATTTGTTTCTGATTTTTATATATGTTTTGTAGGATAAGATTCTAGAGTAGTATCATAAGTGTCAGACACTTTCCATGGACCAAAACTTTTGTCAGACGCCTTGAAGCTCCACAAATAATAAATAAACTTGATTTATTTTCTCATGTCTGATTTTCAAATATGTTATCAAGGCAATTATTACTGAGTTATATTTCGTTAGTCAAACCAATTGTAATGACTGAACAGACCCTAAACATAAAAATTATCATCCGGAAGAATGAGTGCGAGAGCACTATGAATGCGTTTCAGAGCGAGCGAGACGTCTATAGTAACTCAGTTCCCCTTCTTTCATATATATTAACTCACAATGTCTCAGTCTAATGTGTATGTGTCCTTCATGCACAACGTATAGTATTCAGTATAGTTCGGATTTGTTGGAACACATATAACTTAGTAATAGTTGCCTTGATAACATATCTGAAAGTCAAACATGTGAAAATAAATGAAGTTTATTTATTTTTTTGTGGAGCTTTAAAGAGTCTGACAAAAGTTTTGGTCCATGGAAAGTATCTGACAATAATTATGATACTACTCTAGAATATTATTCTACAAAACATATATAAAAATCAGACACAAATTTAAGTAAAGTAACTTTTATTTTTAGTTACCTTTCTCACCTGATACCTGCCCAGGTGCCCTTAGGCTAGCTCCACAAAAACACAAGTATTCAAAGCAGACGAGATGCTACTGAGAACCTAACATTTCATCTATTTGATAATAAGTTATGTCTTATCGCTCAAGGATCTTACTCTATTGTGGACTTCCTCTGGTTGTACTCTAGTGGTGAGCAGTTTCTACATCCATTTGGATGTAGTGCTGTCTACACATCTTCTGTTTAATGTTCTTTTGATAGCCTCATGAGGAGTGTTGTCAAAAGCTCCTTCTATATCTAAAAATGATCATATTACGGTTTCTTAGTTGTAGTCTAGAGCATTTCGGCTATCATAAAAATGTCTCTTTTTCATTTTGTAATTTAATCTTTAATGCTCTAGTTTATCTGTAAATAAATCTTTGTAGTTGTGTCACAAAGAAGAAATCTGGCAAATCATTTTCCGGAAAACTTTACACCGATTACCTTCTCCCGAAGAAAAACGTATGGCATTTGATTGTGGTTGGAAAGAAACGTTAAAAAGAAGAATTTCTTATATAAGACAAGCCCTTGAAACTACAAGGAAAAAGACTGTTACACCCGAACACAAAAAGGCTTCAATTAAAACAAAAAAATGTTTGTTAAAAGCCAAGTAAAATGATGAAATAAAATTACAATTTTATTAAAAACTTTATTTAGGAAAATGTTTTTTATATATAACCAAGATTACTAATAAATAAGGCTTTAAAATAGTATCACATGAAACAAATAAATATGAAATTCATAAGATGGATTTTAAACCTAGTCTTTGATGAAAAAAAAATCTACTAACGAGCCCATGAAAATACATAATATATATTTCGAGTTTTTAATAATAAACTCTCGATTAATGAAATATTAAAAATAAAAAATCTCTTAGAAAAATAAATAAATTTTTGGTCACATGTACATTTTTCCATCTAAGAAAATCACAAAAATTAAATTAAATAAAAATAAATCCAGAATTATTTTTTTTTCTGATTAAATCTGTTTGATTAAGTCGTACACATTTTTAATAATTAATAATTTAGCCTGAAAATTATGAAAATAGATAAAAAATATAAAATACTCTCACAGGTAAAAGTCTTTTACTCGATGTCGGATTTAAACTCAGGATATTGTAGATAAATTGATAGAAATTTCAAAAATTTACTAAAAAAATAGAGGTAGGCTGATAATATACAGGTTTAAACAAAAAGCATTAGTATGAGTAAAAATTAAATTTGTTTGTTCCTAACATTAATATGATGTTAATTTTGTAACTTGGTGTTTGAATGTATTTTATTATTAGCAAAATAAATGTATATGCACTTATCTTGTGTAAGTTCCTTGTGGCATTACTTATTCTTTTTTCTCTTATTTTTTGGGAATCAAACCACAATTATGTTTTTTATTTTGACGTTTCGGTAGCGTTTCAGCTACCGTTGTCAAGATTAACTAGTAATAAAATAATGTTTGGTCCCTATCTGACACAACGAAAAAAATTTGACAACTAGACTATCAATAATATTTTGAAGTTTAAGACTACAAAACTTTGTTGTCAAATTTTATTAAGGTCCATTCATAGTAGATCACATCTCTGGTAAAATGTGAAATAAAATATTTTATTTTATGACATTCTAACGATATGATAGTCTACTAGAAATGGAATCCAGTGAAGTGCATGTTCCAGGAACGGTTTTTTATTGGGATAGCGTTTTTTTTCGCTTATTTTGGAAATGTTGTTAATAAAACGCGTTTTTGTGTATGATCATTTTTGTTTTCAAAACATGTATAACTCAGTTTGGTGATTTTGTGTATTGAAGTTTGTATCGATTAACAACTATTCCAATGATAAATCATAAGAAAACCTGGATAAAAACTTATGATGCTTTCCTGATAACGCAGGTAATTGATTATTGGAAATTTCTCTTTCTAACATTGGTAACCAAATTTGACTACATTCGGCTGAAATACTAGCTACACATTTATCTGCATTTAGCATTTAGTATTAAAGCACTTTCTTCGATTTTTCGTCTTTTATTATTGGGCTCTTTCAATGTCATTTTTGTCGAATCCCATTGAATTTGATGCCCCTTTTCACAAGCATGTTTGCAAATACCTGACTTAAAGAACTCCCTATCTTTGAAATAAAAAATATTATTGTGGTTTGATTCCCAAAAAAAAATAGGAGAAAAAAGAATATGCACTCGGCATTTTATCACTATAAAAAGTTCTGCATGGTCTAAAACTTGAAATAAAATCATCCGATATCAAATTTTGAGAGGCGTATACAAGGTTTCTCAAAAAGTATGAATTTTCCTCCACAATTTTTAATAAAAAATTTGAATATAGTTGACAACTATTGTCAGATATACAAGAAAAAATAATTTTTGTTATAAATAAAATAGGCAAATTTCATAATCAGCTATTTTATCTAGATTTATTTTTTCAAAATTCGTCTAAATCCGATATCAAATAAAAACATTATTTGTCATTTAAATACATCGAAAATTTTCAATGATCTATTATTTGTAATTTTCCAAAAATTAGATGAAATAAGAATAAATATAATATAAAAATGTGTTAGACATTTTCAAACATCTACAGTAAATTCTGTTATCTACTTCCGCTACAGTATATAAAGTCAAAAATGTTCTAGATAAAAATGATTGTACGAGATATTATATTAGAAAAAGGGAAAAATACTTTTTTTTATTCTAAATATTACCACAAAGGGAAATGATCCAAAAACAACCCATTTACTGATAGAAAACCATTCAAATTTACGTTTGACATATCCATTTAGAGACACTACTTTTGACATATTAGATTTGACAGGTAAGTGATCATTTCCCTATGTTTTGATTCATAAGTATATATTTGAGGGACAGAATGGCTTTATTTAAAATCAGATCAATCCAAAAAAAAAAAACAATACACTGCACAATTATTAAAGGGATAGTTGAGAATTTAAATTTATTATAAAGCATGTCCTGGAAGTTGATCCATGGGTGTCCCAGACGTTTCTGATCCATTTTAAATGCAAAAAAGACAGGGAGGACAAATAATTTAGAGTTCAGCTTTCAGATATACAATGTTTCCCACTAAGTTGGAATCATATGAAAAACCTGTTTATTATTAATTTTAGGAAGAAAAAGTTCTGCATTAACTAAAACCTAGAATACAGTTATCAAATATCAAACTTTATATAAAAAGAAATATTAATCGAAAACCTATTGTTTCTGAGCTAGGAGATTTTTGCAGTTAAAAGAGATCAGAAACTTCTGGAACAACCGGTATTTTGAAAAATTGTTTAGAAACAGTTCAAAGTATGTTTTTATAGTTTTTTGTGCTTCCCAAAATTTGATTTCAATTGATCTACTTGTCATCAATCTTCATTTCATCGATTGAAAGATGGAAGAAAATTTTTTTTGAATAAAGATGTACAAAAACATACTTTTGAGGTGTGTACAGGCGAACATTTTTGTCATTCCAAAAAGGAATTGAAGCTATAAGTAGGTAAAAAGTTGAGAAAACGTTTGATTAAATATTATTGTTATTATTTATGGCAAAAATCGTGCGTTTTATTATTGTTTAAAAGGGTAATTTTGTTTTTAAATAGACGCAAAGTGTATTGTTTAATAATAAATGTAGGCCAGTCGGTATGGGTCATTTTAGACCAAAAATACAAGTAATTAGCAATACAGCTGATTTTTTTTATTAGTACCTTGAAAGTATGCAGATTAATATAAAAAAAAGTTTACCAGTCTATTGATTTCCCAAATTGTAAAAAAATCAAAACTTTTTTTTTCGAAATTTTTCAATATTTCGCGCTGGGAGGGAGGAAGAGAAAAATAAAAAATACCACCGTGTAGGGGGAGTGTTTTGCTACAATAAAGGTCTCCTGCGTTTCTTTCGTCTGAGCAATGGTTTGTCCGGAAAAAATTCGGTAAACTAAGTATGTGTTCCGCATCTGCGCGACTCTATTTTAAATAATTAAAAAAAAAAGTTTTTTATTTTTTTATAATTTGGAAATCGATAGACTGGTTAACTTTTTTTTATATTAATCTGCATACTTCAAGGTACTTATAAAAAAATAATCTTACTTGTACTTTTGGTTTAAAATGACCCATACCGACTGACCTATATATTTCATACTAAAACGAGCAGATGCTTTTCTTAAATAATCCAAGATTAAATCACTATTTTACCAGCAAATGTGAAATCCGTAAAGAAACTAAATGTAACATACAACACGAACGTTTAAAAGAAATCCTTTATATTTTTGCCAATTTGTCAGTTACTTCAATAAAAAATGTATATTTTTCTATCTACACTTTAGTTTGGACATCCTGTATATTTTATAGAGTATCATAACCAAAAATATACAATTTAGTATAAAAATTTACAGGTTTTTTCAACATATAATTATACCAGATGTTGTAACAAACTGAAGCAAATGAAATTAATTTGATATAAATTCGTTTCTCTCAAATAGAAAAATTTTAAATCCTTCTTATAAATAACCAAAGAAAGAAGAATCTACTCGTTTGAATACCAGTGCTGAGTAATTTCTAGTTAAAAAGTAATTAATAATTACAATTATTTTTTTTTCATATAATTTGTAATTCCATTTAAGTACATTTTTTTCTTATAGCAATTTGTAGTTGTAAATGCTGCAAAATTTATAGAGGAATTTTACCTTTGTTTGTAATACTAGATATTTTTGGAAAGAGAGGCTAGATGGACCATATACAGAATTGTGCATATTTCTAAATACACAAATCAGACTTATACAGAACAAAGCAGAATGCTAGTGGACACTGAAAGTCACAGTATTCTGGGAATGGCCTCTGGCCTCTGACATAATGCCTCCAACAGTAAACTACGACCTGTCTTATACCGTCCTAATTCCAAATAGATATGAATGGGTCCTCCATAAGGATGAACTATTAAGAGCAGACAGCTGTTGGTACACAGACGGCTCAAAAACACCCTCTAGCTCTGGTGCAGGTGTATACGGACGCAGACCTAGGACAGAAATTTCAACCTCTCTAGGATCCTATGCAACCGTATTTCAGACGGAAATTTACGCCATTGTTTCATGTGTGGAGAGATTGGAGCAAGCCAATCTCATACATAGAACAATAAAAATTTCCTCGGACAGCCAAGCGGCTTTGAAAGCACTTAGCTCTCACCGTGTAGCATCGAAATTGGTTTTAGACTGTCAAAAAAAGATTCTCCTCAATAGGAGAACTCAATAAAATATTGCTGGTTTGGATCCCTTGCCATTCTGGCATAGAAGGAAACGAGAAGGCAGACTCTCTTGCAAGGGATAGTGCCGCACGTGTTTCTATCGGACCAGAACCTACAATTGGCTTCGCGATAAGTTTTGCCAAACAAACACTAAATACCTGGACAGCAAGAAGAGCTTTAGACTTCTGGCATAATTTACCAGGATTGGTTCATTCAAAAACTTTTATACATCCTTCAAAGAATGTCTCCAAATAAATGTTAGACTACAGCAGGCATGACCTACGTTGTTTAACAGGCCACTGTCATCTGAATCATCATGCTAAAACTTGAACTGTCGGAAGATCCGACTAGCCGTCTTTGTCTGGAAGATGATGAAACAGCAGAGCATATAATTTGTGCCTGTCCCGCCGCGGCTCGAATCAGTTATCTGATGTTTGGTAGGGTCTCTCTCTCGCCCTCGGACTTGAAATATCATTCACCAAATAAACTAATTGGCTTTGTTAAGAAGCTGACTTTGTTTGGTGAAATCTGAATAGGTGTGGGCTTATCTTGTTCTTTTATTTTTCTTATTGTCTGATTTATAGATTCCACATGTCTATAGTGGTGCTGATTATTGTTTCTTCAAGTACATTTCATCCTCAATCCTGGTTCAGGTGTTTTATCTAATTCAACTCGATTTTTAAGCTTTTCTTCTCTTTTGAGTTTGTATTTAGTCGCTATTTTTTTATTTCTCAGTTTATAAATTTTTATTGATATAATTTTTTCTTTATTGTTGTTTTTTCTGTTTGTACAGGGTTATTCTTTATAAATTACCCACCCCCTATCATCGTTATTATTACTTTTAGAAAAAAGTTGTTTGGTTACAGCTGAATTTTCTTAATATTTTATCAAAAGTTCAGTAGCGTGCAAATTTAAGGGGATACAAAAAATAATAGTTCTTTTTTAAATGGGACACCCTGTATATTTTTACATTTTTGGAATGGACTTTTTTTCTGATTTTAAAAATATATAATATGTTACCCCTACCTTGTACCGTTTTTGAGTTATGAAATGTTGAAAATCTGAGTTTTAGTTTTAGTAATTACTGTAAATATGAAAAAGATAATTTATCAAAGTAAGCTATGAAAATGACAACTAATATGTTTGATAATTAACATTTTTCAGATGAAGTAATTAATATGGTTTACAGAGAGGTGAAAGATTTTATTAATAATAATAATATAAAAGTGCTCAAAGCAATGATTCAACTTGAAATTAAAAAACTAAATGGAAATAATGAAGACATCTGCAATGTTATAATAAATAATATAAGAAGGTGTTATTAATTATGCATTAATAATAATGGTGGACATTTCGAATATCTTTTATAATTCATAAATTTTCTTAAATAAATCTTTGTTTTCTGTTTTGTATAGGTAGGTATATATTTTGATTTTTTCTTTCTTACTGAGGACAATTTTAATTACTTTATATAAAAAATGTCAATTATCAAACATATCAGTTGTCATTTCATAGCTTACTTTAATAAATTATCTTTTTCATATTTACAGTAATTACTAAAACTAAGATTTACAACATTTCATAACTCAAAAACGGTACAAGGTAGGGGTAACATATATATTTTTGAAATCAGAATAAAAAGACCATTCAAAAAAGGTGAAAATATACAAAGTGTCCCATTTAAAAAAGAACTATTATTTTTTGTATCCCCTCGAATTTGCACGCTACTGAACTATTGATAGAATACTAAGGAAATTCAGCTGTAACCAAACAACTTTTATGTGAGACTTTTTTTTCTAAAAGTAATAATATTCAGTTATTGATGAAAAATTGGTTTTAAACTGTTGCGAACTCTACCCGTATCTTAAACTATTGATTCTACAACATAAAGATACTTTTAGACGAGTACCTATTTTAAAATATCATTGGTACCGGTTGGTGCCTCCATTCTGTCATAATTTGTTGTTTTATCCGCAAAATAATTGTAATTGAATCAAAATAATTCCTATTTTCATCCATTTTCGTAATTGTAATTATTTTTAAAGTACCTAATGACCCAGCACTGTTAAATACAATAAATAAATTAATTATTATCGTATGGCATATCAAAGGATCTACCGCTGTCGCCACAATAATCCATGGGGTCCACTTCTGGTGAACATGCCACGGTATTTCTTTCCAACGCCTTCATGCGAATCTTCATGTGTTCTAACATTTTGTCTATTGCCCGCAACCGTTTTTCCAAACTTGTCGTACTCAAAAACCCAACCTGAAACATAAATTGAATAGATGAGGCTTTTACTTGATGTAGATCCATACTAAAGGATGAAATAAGACAATTTAATTTGTTAAAATCTACATCTACAAATAGCAGTTGATAATAATTACGATCCCAATTTAATAGACAATAAAACCCCAAGTATCTTTCAAGCGGAAATCCACGTCATAAGAAAGTGCGCCAAGTTCAATATTGATAAAGGATACAGAAGACAAAGGATTATCATAATGTCGGATAGTCAAGCAGCCATTAAATCACTGAGATCTTGAGTAATCAGTTACAAAATGGTGTAGGAATGCCTAGACAAACTCAATGAAATAGGCGAGAACAATACTTACTATGGATTCTATGGATACTATGGATTCCAGGACACACTGGAATAGAAGGAAATGAAATAGCAGATGAACTAGCAAAGAGGGGGACTGAAATACCTTTCTGGGGGCCTGAACCCTTTTGTGGAATCAGCCCCAGTGTAATATTGGAAGAAATAAGTAAAGCCGAGAAAAAGGGAAGATCTGACCATTGGAAAGATCTGGTAGTGTTTATACAATCAAAGACTCTTCTGGGTGACTACAACCTGTTGAGGTTAAATGAATGCATAAGTCTAAGTAAAACTGCGCCAAGAGTTTTAACAGGGATCCTAACGGGACAATGTCGCCTGAATGGGCACCTGAAAAAGCTCAAAATGGTGGAGGAAGAAGAATGCAGATTTTGTGGCATGAAAGAAGAAACCTCCATCCACATACTTTCCAACTGCACAGCACTTCAGAATCCTAGAGCACAGCACCTGGGAGATTACTGGATAGAAGAGGAACATTTACCCAAGTTGAAGCCTGCAGATATCCTAAAATTCCTCCGGGAAATAGGACTAAAGTTTCTGAGACTCTCCTCAGAAACGAAGTAGAAGTAAGGGAGCACAATAGATCTACTGAAACATACTCTAGAACAAGTATTTGATAAAAACAAAAATAATCAATTTAAAACCTTAACATACTTTGGAATACCATCCTTGAAAATAAAATCATTTTTAGAAACTTTAGACTTGAATATTTGCTTTAAAATCGATTACAATTTATCCAAATTCATTAAAAACAACAAATCTAAATGTTCAAAATTGAACAAATTAGGAGTTTATAAATTAAAATGTGGTAATGACAACTGTGATGAAATCTATATAGGTAGAACTTTTGGGAATTTTAAAACTAGAATTTCAGAACACAAACGTAGACTATGACAACCAAAAATCAGATTCCAACTACTCAAATCATTTATTAGCAAACCAACATACTGTAATATCCGGTAATGATGTAATATCCAATAATTAAGTAAATGTCATCAATGTAATAACCGGGAAAACCAATATGTATATGGTCCCTGAAAATAACAAGAAGGCAGCGTAGCTGGCTGTCACCACCCACGAGTACGTGGGAAACAGGAATCAACGACTCCTGTAAGAAAAGTCCGAAAGGATAGATCCGGCCTCCGCTGCTATCAGTTGTTGTTGATAATGAGAGGTCTTTGTGTAGGGTTACGTCTGGTATAAGGTTCAGGATAAGGTATTACTTATTATGCATGAAAGCAAACTAAACGTTATCGAATTTAAATGGGTTTATTATAAAAAAGAAAACCAAGAAATAGAGAATAAATAATGAAATATAATATTAAATACTTAGTAGAAACTAGATAATGAAAATAATAATAATAAATACTGGTAATATATATTATTATAAAAAGAATATGGATATGATAATGAATTCAGTTAATTGTAATTGAGCAAGAAACGTTTTATAGATTACGTATAAAAACTTAATAGCTTATCTTGTTAAATGAACTCTCTATTTGCAAATCTCTCGGTGTGGGCTAAATGCTCCTCACCCCTCAGTTTTGAGGATTACGACTGAATCCCTTATTACAGTAAATATCAAATAAATATAAAATCCCAAGATAAAATATAAAAATAATATGTGCATGAGGTGGCAATAAAATACGGGCTAACCAAACTACAAAAATATTTGTTTCACAGTTAGTACAAGATTCAAGCAGACTCACCAATGTGCAGGTAGGGCGCTCTTCAATGATGCTGAAGACTTCTTACCCGATTTATTCGTTGACACTAACACACGTATCGGATGGGGTAGACTTTTTATCGAACCTATTTGCCTCTAGCAAATCTTATTTGGCCGTTCACTACCCTCTTTACCGAATTACTCTTTAAGCGCTTACAGTAGACGCTCTCTTAAAAAAAACACCCTTCAAGTGTCGCAACGAAACTTATTTTGTACTCCGCACTACTTTTGTCTTACGAGTCAAAATACAACTCTGGATTTTCCAGATGACCGCTAACCGCGAACTCTATGGGCAACCGCCCGCAACCGTGTTAGGGACCCAACTCCCTTGTCCTTTTTTTCTGTCTCGTTCCGCTTTGGGCAATTTTTGCCCAGTCAGCTTTTCACCACTTTTCCATTCCTTGCTTTCTTATTGGACACACGTGTACTTTGTAACCCACGATCGCTTTGCTACATCAGCGAACTCGTGTTTTCGAAACTGGGTACCTTTTGGTTTACTTTGTAAGTGTGTCACTTTGCATTGTCAGCATTGTTTAGTCTGATTGAAATATGCTACGCTACTTGAATTTAAATTATATATTTATGAAGTTAATTTTGTTTCGAATATACTTGAAATTTGTTATACAGGGTGATGTTTTCCATAATTCCACCCTTGGTACTTATTACAATACTTTCGATTCAAATTTTGAAATTTTGCATATAGTACCTAAATCCCTAAAATTAAATCTTTTAGAAGCTCTTCAGATAAATAAAAACAAATATTCAGATAATCTTCTTAACGACCAAATAGATATCAACAATTCTCCCTTATTAAACCTTTTTACCAAGAAAGGTTCCAGTAAGATTGTTGTGAATAAATTTCCAGTTAAACTTATTAAATACTTTTAGACTATGAGCCCATGGGGAAAAAGTGTCGCGATTTGAAACAGCAGCAAACCCATTCAGAACGATAGTTTATCATGCCACCATCGGTTCTAGCACTATGGCGTTCATTTTCTCTTGTGCAGAAAAGCGCAGTGGAAAACTGAACATTTTATTTTTCACCCCCTGAAACCGTGATATGAAACTGTACGCCGTTTGTTACATTTGATAGTAGAATCATAGGAGATCGCTCCATACTCTATGATGTTCAAAAATAATTGTTCGGAAAATCTAGGAACATTTTTAAAAACTCTTATTTTCTACCCCCTGAAACCGTGATATGAAACTACGGCATTGGTTTCTGTAGATTATACAACATATAAATAAAGATTTGACAGAAGTGCCGTACAAAAAAAGTGTGAAAAGCTGTGGGAAATTGTTTCTTTTCCGAGATTTTCCTACTCAAAGGTCATCTGAAACTATACGGCATCTAGTGCAATAGGTTCCTTTTAGAATTAAATATTATAAAAAATAATGTCGCACAAAAATAATAATATGCAACGAAAGAAATGGAGGATATTAGAGCATCCACCCTATAGTCCCGATTTATCGCCTTGCGATTTTCACATCTTTGGGCCACTAAAAAAGGCGTTTAAAGGTAACCGTTTTCAGTCAGGCGCAGAAGTACAAAACGCTGTGAAAGAATTCTTCCAGCAGCAGCCACAAGAATTCTATAAGCAGGGTATACATCGGTTGGTGATATGTGCCTCAATTGTAGTGGTAGTTATTTGTAACTGTACTTGTCAATAAATTTTTCCTTGACCAAAGATGGGTTTCAATTGAACAAGCCTCGTATAATGTAGATTTTAACAAATTAAATTGTTTTATTTCATCTAAAACATGAATATCAACGAGCCCATAGAGAAATAAATAATAATAATATGTTTTAAAACAATATGGAACATCAGATGTGATGTATCTTAACTTACTTGTAATTGAGAGCTGAGCGGTAAAATGGGCATCAACCACCAAGCCCAAGACGGTCCGTCCGCTAACGTGAACCAATCTTTTTCAACTTTCGGCATTTTGCCTATTAATCTTTCAACTTCTGCCAAAACTCTCGGTTTTAACGATTTAATCCATTTCGACGCCTTGTTATAGACCCTCTCGTGGATTGATATTAATTCTTGTAGTTTTTCTGAAGAAACTTCGTTATCTTTTATGTAATTAATTTTCGCTGTATCGTAACCATCCTATAAACAAATAATTCAGTCGTCAGATTATACTGTAATTTGAACATTTACAGATATATAGTTTGTCTCAAAAGTCTATCGTATTCGCTTTTACCGGCAATCATAAAATTGATGGGCCAATTGCAATAAATCATATGGCCAATAGCTGTTGTAGAAGATATCGCCAATGGCGAACCATTTAAAAAGGATTGAATTTACAAATATATATCTTTTTGTATTTTTATCTTACATGCTGTCTATGCATTACTTGTAAGCGGGCGGACGAATTGTTCCATAATTCGGCAAAAAATTGACATTTTCCGATGATTCAAAGTTCATCACAATGGGGAGACTCGTAACTATCATTCCATGTGACTTGCAGTTCGTTCGTACTTGACAAAAATATTTTAAAAAGTGGTCAAAGTTATTTTACACAAGATTTTGAGACTATTTCATTAATTTGTTCATATTTTTTCAAAAAATACTCATTTATTCTAATTTTTTTATAATGGAACCTTAGGAGGTCTTGAATGATCTCAGAAATTTTTTTAAATGTCTTTCTTGCGTTTTGATAAAAATTTGATTTGTTTATTTATTTATTTAAAAAAAAAGTCCGGTTTTTACCAGTGTGATCAATTTCTATGATTTCTGGAAAATGATTGGATTTTATTAAAAATCACTAAGTAAATTCGAAAACTAGACAAAAATGATGTGCATTGAAAAGCAATATTAGGAAGATATAGTCAAACGCACTCTTATCGTGCGGGTTCAAAGGTCACTAACCATATGTATCAAATCAAAAAACACAGAGGTTACCAAAATGTTAGATAACAAATACACCCGGAGAGCGAAAGAAGAAGATTATTTTAACTAACATGACTACATAGACGTACCAAGATAGCTACATCATATATTGTCACTTTGAATTGTCAAACTGACATTTAAATAAAAACTTCGCTGGTGAAAGACTTTTTAGAATCGCTGAAAACTAAATATATATCCTTCTTTTTCCCGTCAAAATTGTATAAGTGTCTTATTTATCTTACGGACTTTATTTGGAAGTTATAATTAAACGTAATAAAAAAAACATAAACTGTGAGTATGTCTTTGATAAATCGTATGACCCGCACGATAAGAGTGCCTTTGACTATACATTTTTAAATCGTGCTTGTTTCACAGACTGTACGTGTACAGAACTCCGAAAACGGCTGAAAAATGTGAATAAACAAATCAATTTTTTATCAAAACTCAAAATACCTATTTACCTAACAAGTGCGGAAAATGAATTTTTCCGCACGACTCTGCCGTTCACCGAACGACGCGTAGCGGAAGCAGCCGAGTGCGGAAAAACATTTTCCGCAAGTGTTAGGTACAATAGTTTTTCTACGAGTATTCTCTTTCATATCTTCTCTTTGATTTTTCTAGTAACAGGTCCGTTTTCACATTTTCTGCTGCCAGAGGAATTTCATCGGGAACTCCCTCGCTTCTATTTTCATCGATTCCCTCGAGAAAAATATTCATTTTTAATGAGGATTCACTTATTCACGAGCAAAATATTTTAGAAATGCACTGACAGTTTTAGTTACACATGGTAACAAAAGTATTTCGCAACCACCATAATATACCGGCTTATTATTAATTTGATATATTGAGGTGGAAAATTATTTCCACACGGTGCGGGAAAATTAATTTTCCACACTAAAATGTGTGTGGAAATAGCTATTTGTGTATTAAGAGCGGAAAGTGATACTTTGCCGCTTGAGGCGGAGAGTTGCCCGCGCTCCGCTACGCGTCGCGCGCGCAACTCTCCGCCTCAAGCGGCAACGCACTTTCTGCTCGAATTGCACACCAGATTTTTTCTACGATCACCTTATTTTTAAACAAATAATTAAAAAAAACATGAAAAGTACACTTTATTAGAATGTGATGTTGAAAACATGTAACAATTACTTATTATTTTTATTTATTGAGAATGTTTGTGACTTCTTTGCTTTATAACCCACTGCTTCTAACTTCGAAAATGCAATCATTTTAGTGTATTTACTGATGTTAATATCATTTTTTACTTGCAAAGTGCTTCGAAGCATCGAATATTGTGACCACAAGGTTGAAGATTTTAGAGTTTTGGATTTTTCGCCAAAATAAGTCAGCAATACATTCTTCGAATATTTTTTAATTTTCTTTGAGCGGCACCAATCCATGAAAATATTGTATTGTTTTTCGTATTTACCTCTGGATTTAGTTGGCAGAAGATAAAGAGTAATATTTTTAGCAAAATCTGCTATATCTGGAGGTGTGCTTGAAAATTCACTGTCACTATCCATTTTTCAAATAGCTATTTATAAACAGACAACTTTTTTATAAACTAAATATGAAATAATGACGTTTCATTAATTCCATAGTCTACTATTTTCACAAAATAGTAGGTAGGTACTTAAATATGCAACCACTGTTGCATCTAGGTGTATAATGCATTGCCTACCTTCTGACTGTTATATTTCTACCACGTAAACTTGTCCGTATAAATCAATACTATGAAAATAGGAATCTGCAAAAACGATCAAGAAAATTGTCAATCTTAACAACGTTATATTTATAATAAGTTGTAAATATTAATTTTTATCTTGAACTAAGAAATAAATCCTTCACTGTAGTATTGAATCAAAATAATATCAATGTATGAGGTTTAAATTATTTTATAATTTCAATAAAATTAAACATATAAAGTATACACCTCCATCTATTTGTTGGTAGCGTAACCTGCAGCGTTGTAAATCCAGTAACTTGTATAAATTGTAGATGTCAGTCAAATTATATAGGAATATTTATTAATTTCGTTCGAAATATCTTCAAATATTAATATTTCAACTAAAATATTCGGACTGTTCTACATTTTGTTTTAATATATCTATTATTTACTACCTTTCTTTAGTTTATTGTAAATGAAAACAGGCGAGCGGAAAAGTACGCTCTAGAGCGTGAATAATGTCAATTATGTCAGATCGCGGAAAACATCAACTTTGCGGTTAGATTTGAGTGTGCAAAAGTCTACTTTGGGTAGTGATCGTAGGAAAATTCAATTTTCCACCCGCTCGTAGAAAAATATATTAAAAAGGTTCCATTATAAGAAAAATTAGGATAAAAGACTATTTTTTTTAATATGAACAAATTAATGAAATAGTCTCAAAATCTTGTGGAAAAAAAACTTTGGCCGCTTTTTAAAATATTTTTGTTATGTACGAACGAGCAGCAAGTCACATGGAATGATAGCTACTGGTCTTCTCATTGCGATGAACTTTGAATCAACGGGAATTTTTTGCCGAGTTATGGAACAATTTGTCCGCCCGCTTACAAGTTAATGCATAGACAGCTAGCAGAATTCCTACAGGCAGAGCAGAGGCTGAAATGAGGAGACTTTTAGGTCTCATTATCTCAATAACTATCGAACTTTCGATAAAAATGATAGGCACCATTTCTGTAGATAAAAAGACGATCTTCATTTTTTATTCGAAGAAAAATTTTCTAATTCGCATATTGAGCCAGATATTAGCGAGAAACCCGTTTTCCAGGGTTTAGGGGGCCATTTCCCCCCCCCCCCTTCAGTAAACTTAATCGCGGTAAGTTTTTCCTCCTTTAAAAACACCTACCGTGACCTACAAATTGGGCCCAAAGTCACATCAGTGTCTTTTCAGGATCTTTGTCCCTTCATTTACTGGACTAATAGGGAAAAACAAGAAGATCTGACCATTGGAACTAAGAGAAAACAAAATCATCAATCTACTATGAGTTCCAGGACACACTGGAATAGAAATAAAAGAAACAGCATTTTGGTTAGATTAGGAAATAGGAAAGAAGATAGTACAGATCTTTTTAGGTTAGGTCCCTTTATTTATACCTGTTCGCTTTTGCTGATCACTTTGAATCTTCTCACTCCAACAGTGGTTAAAATAAACCTTCCATCTTCAAAATTAACAGCGTCTTTAACTTCCAGCACAGTACCGTAATGAACGAATTTATCTCCGGTGGATTCCTTTCCCGCCATAGCGAAACGTTTCGTGGGTGATTGTAAACATCTTCTCGCTAGCAAACGATACTTTGGTTCGTAAACGTATAAAGGACACGCTACGCCTGGAAAAGCGTTGGTACATATAAAAACAGGAATCTGCAACAAAAAAATTTTCAATCAAAATTTAAATTTGATAAAAAATTTGATTAACTTACATCGGAACCGCTTTCTAAGATCAAACTTTCCTTAATACTAATGGACATTCTTTCGTTATAATCATGTGGCACTAAAAATCTGATTGCGTGTTGTAGTACATCGGTTGATCCTCTTGAATAGTCTGCTATGTTTAGGGAAGCCATACATAGAGGACAGGATAGACCGTGATCTAATACTCTTGTTAGACATCCTCGACAGAATGTGTGTCCGCAGCTGGTTGTTACTGGATCTAATAGACATCTACTGCAAAGGATGCATTCTACGTCGCCCGACGAAATACAACTCCAGCTGGTTTTCAAAGCATCTTCTAGAACGAAAGTGGAGTTGAGCATACTAGGATTCAGTTCAGTTATCGTTATACAGTGTGTACATAAAGTAACGTAGCTTGCTAATATTTCGATTTCCATAGAGGCCAGACGAAAGGGGTAACAACTACAAGTAATTAGCAATACGGCTGATTTTTTTTAAATAAGTACCTTAAAGTATGTAGATTGATATAAAAAAAAGTTTACCAGTCTATTGATTTCCCAAATTTAAAAAAAAATCAAAACTTTTTTTTTTGAATTTTTTTAATATTTCGCGCTGGGAGGGAGGTAGAGAAAAATTAAAAATACCACCGTGTGTTTTGCTACAATAAAGGTCTCCTGCGTTTCTTTCGTCCGAGCAATGGTTTGTCCGGAAAAAATTCGGTAAACTAAGTATGTGTTCCGCATCTGCGCGACTCTATTTTCTGAAGCGCGGCGGAGTACATTATAAACTATTGTGCAGTTATAATGCAAATATAAATAATTGTTAAGGTAAGTTGTCGTACAATGTTTTTAAAATGACAATAAATTGGTTACTAAAGATTCTTCAAATGGAAAAATTTTGCTATCCCAGACTTTGTTTTGAGCAACAGCTGCTCTACGTATTATGAATTCCGCTACCACAAAGTATAATTGGGCATCCCAAATCAAACAATTTTTTGTTGACGTTGAATCACTGCAGTTATGGAATCAATTAACTTATGGTCATCTAACAGCACAAAAAAAAACTACTGTTTTCCAAATATTATACCTTCCTGCACCAATCCGATATTGCTACATCGTCAGCGTACCCTTTCATGGCTCTATATAATGCTTTCACCACAACACGTGAACCAAGCAATTATTTACTGTTGAAGTCTCCAATTCAGATCACTCGTACTTTGGCTCAACTCCGTACGGTTAATCAATTTAAAATGAAGTTCCCATTAAACGGCATAACCTATAGTATAGATCCTACTTTAACATGTACTGTTTGTAACCTGGACGAGAAAGAAACTATTTTTCATATTTTGTTTGAGTGTCCGATATATACAGTTATGAAACAAAACATATCCTGTCTGCAAAATTTGGAAACATTAGTAAATGCTTTACAAAATATACACCTATCTGAGGGAAAAACTATATGCTGCTACCTTTGGAATATTCTCAAATTGAGGTCATTTATACTCGATGAATAATGTATTTATTTTATTTTGTTTTTATTTTTTATTACAAACTGTCTTGCAAACTTGAAAATTATTTTATTGTATATTATTATCACACACTAACCTTGCTGTAAACATTGCTTTCTATAAGCAATAAAGTTATTATTAAGCAATTGTAATAGGACGTTTTGAAGAGGGAAGTGTCAGCTTTAAGATGGCATTTTTTGTCAAAGCACATAATCGTTTTTAGCAAATTACTCATATATAATATAAATATTATATTCTAATCAATAACCAAGTTTCTCAATAAAAACTGTATTATATAATAAGGTGGCGTTGAAACAATTTTTCGAAGGATGGAGGTCTGTTCTATAAATAAAATTTACGGATAATTATTTTTTCCTAATTACGAAATACGATACTTTTCATTATCTTGTAAATTTTAGGAATCTTGAATTTACAAGAAAATATATATATTAAATACTGTAACTTTGATAAAACTGGAGTAAATTTAATGGGGTTTTCGTGAAAATGTTGGGGAAACTCCTAAGATCAAGAATATATAAGCACAAAATTAATAAATTTACATAAAATTTTTGGATTCAATGATTTTTTGTATTATTATAAGGGTAGGAATATTTTTTATTTTTTCAAAATAAAATTTGATACTTTTGTAATATAAAGATTAATATTCAACGAACAAAATGTATATAGTGAAAAGATATAAGAGATGATTAATATATAATTTTAAGATAAAATTTTTTGCATACCTTTTTCCAATAAAAATATGTTAAAAGTTAATTAATTACTTACAACCTTAACTCTTACCAAAGATTGGAAAAAATTCTGTTTGAATATTTATATCTTTTTCCGCAATTCAGGAAGTAGGTCTTCCGCCGTGCAGCAGAGTCGCGCGGATGCGGAACACATACTTAGTTTACCGAATTTTTTTCGGACAAACCATTGATCGGACATAAAAAACGCGAGAAACCTTTTTTATTACAAAACACTTCCTCTACACGGTGGTATTTTTTATTCTTCACCACCTTTCTCCCTGCGTGAAATATTAAAGAATTTCAAAAAAAAGTTTTTTATTTATTTTCAATTTGGGAAAGCGATAGACTGGTAAACTTTTTTTATATTAATCTACATACTTTAAGGTACTCATAAGAAATAAATCAGCCGTATTGCTAATTACTTGTACTTTTGATCCAAAATGACTCTACCGACTGGCCTAAAATCTGTGTCGCTTAAAGTGGATGTAATTGACCGAGGAATGTATTTTTTTTAGAAGTTTCTCTAACCGTTGGTACACATTCGGTAGACATTTTGGAACATGGTTTAATAACATCAAACAATGTAACTTTGGAATTATTTAAGTTAGAATTATGCGGTTTTATTTGTAATTTAATAGATTGTGGGAAACTGAAAATATATACATGGTGTACTATTTGAAAAAATATGTTAATACGTTATTTTGGAGCAACGGTGCACCCTGTATTCATCTAATCTACTTATGCAGATGGTCTGGGTTATTTGAAAAAACTTGTATTCAACATTTTTTTTTGTGAACCTAACGGAAATCGAAATATTAGCAAGTTACGTTACTTTATGTACACACTGTACATTATTTTTACAATAATAGTATATTATACACCAAGTAATTTTCAACAATTGTTCTTCTACACCACTTTTTGTGGTTTGAATATTATACAGGGTGTCCAGAAACTGAAGTAAATTTAAGCTAAATCGACTTAAAATCAACTCTAGTAACTGTAGTTTCCGTTCGTCAGGACTGTTTTGACACCCTGTATATGTATTCTTCAATATCTAATATTATTACCTTTAATATCACCAACTTCTCTAAAAACGTTATCTAACGTTTCTTGAAAATGTTTGTAATTATCGGGATATCCATCGAACCAGAAATTCTTAAAGGAATTGTTACATATATTCGTAGTTTTCCGTTTCCGCTTTTCCTTTTTGTACTGTAAAGTTTCCGAGGGTTTTTCTAAAAAACTCGTTATCTGAAAAATGTTTCGTTCAATAATTATTAGTTCAATTTTTTTCCAATTAACTCACCCTTTCTTGCGTATCTTTTCTCATTTGAAGTCCAGCGTAT
>CAJUYI010001071.1:108769-125666 GCA_910591695.1 Galerucella pusilla | reverse complement strand
CATCAGTCATGCCGCAACCCCTACATAGGGAACTTTCCTCTACTCCTTTCTTTCTATCTCTGCCTCTAGCTCTGCCGTACATACCATACAGACATCGTCCGCATACAACGTATTCTTACATTCCTTTTCACCTACTATCCTTCGTGAAACACACACTTCCAGATCGTCGGTCCCAGAACCGAGCCCAGTGGCAAGGCCCTCCCTAACCAGAGAATCTGAAATACCGTTCCACCGATATTTGTCCACTCTGTACCTATAAACAGTATGTTATTTCGAAAACGGTAATGTGTTCCTTATTTTTTAAGATCGCCTACTCTTCAAAGTCACATTCTCCACAAGAACAATGTCACGTGAGATAATTTCTTACATGTAAGGCAACTAACACAACAGTAGGTAGTTGTTTCCTACATTTACTGTTTTAATAGTGCTAATACCAGATCGCACATCCTCTTTTCTCATTCTTGATATAAGAGGAAGTGGTTACCATAAAAGAAGAACAGAAAAATAAAAATGTCGTGAATGCGCTTGTATGGAACGGTGAATTATGTCTGATGTTTCAGAGAAAAAAAATGTTATTGCTTGCCGAGTTCGTTATCAATCAATATCATAAGCGGAACTTGTTTCATGACAATTGCTGAGAAAATACACCAATCTTTCTCTGACAATAGTAACTTTCTCATATTGATAAAAATACACCCAATTAAACAAGGTGTACCCGAGGGTGACTTCAATATTGAATTTTTGGAGGAGTATGATAATAATAAAAAACCAACCAAATAGCAAGAATTATTTAAGTCATAGGTTACGACCCTCGTAACCCTTATAGATATTTATGGAGAGAGCGAGCTTATATTGGAAAATCAACAAATCCTGCCCACAAAATCGTCTATTATGATAGACTGTTCGATGAAGTTTAATGTGAAAAACTATATGTTACCGCTTAAATCCAAAAAAATACCTATATGAAATAAGCCATGAAAAAATCATGGATTGGTGACACAATTATAACGTTAAATTATTTCCGGAGGATGTTTTCCTTATGTATTTTGGGAAATTATTGAAAACAGAAACCAACTTTACTATGGATCATCTATTCACATTAACAGGATATTATCCACAAATAATCACTTTACTGAAACGGCGATTGGATGAATTTAAAAGTGAATCGAAAATCATGTCTACAAATTTATAAGTTTCTGAAACTATACAGAGACACGAGTTTTTCACGGATTGTAACAAAAATCGTAGTACTCACCTATTTTGAAGATTATCCGTCACAAAAAGTAGATTCTTCATGACATCATTTAAATTACATTTTCATCAATACACATTTGGAAGGCAACCTATTTGTATGTAAATAGTTTCAATGACAGAATTGACGTAACCAAAACCAAGTCTTAAAATATGCATTCTCTTGAATTTCTTGTTCATCTTTCAATGTAAATGAGATTACAAGTTTTTAGGTCGTTATAACAAATTAAATTGTATATCATTCAATTTCCAAATGAACATCACGTTTAGGTCTCTCCATTTCACTTTATACTTTATAATATACCAGGAAACCAAAACTTCATATCAGTAGCGTATAGCGTATATACAGAGTAGAACAGCCGAATGGAATCAATTTGATAACGAATATATGAGGGCGTGTGGCCTTCACCAACTCTCCTATTTTAAATGCAACCCCCTGTATAATTTTATATTATTCATTTTTTGGCTTCTCCAGGATATTTAAGATATAATTCTTGTACAATGTCCTATACCTGGTCCGGACTGAAAAACAAAGTTTTGTAACAGGTTGACAATATAAAATCGTCGGAGGGAGGGTTTTAGGTAAAATATTCCGATTAGTAACGATTTATTCACTCACAATAACTTATTGATATAAAATGGTTATAAAATAAAGGTAAATAACGGTAAAAATAGAAATGAGAAAAGCCGGTGAATGATAAACAGAGTTTTACATGTTGACTCTAAAGAACTAATTAGCACACTACTCTAACGGACAGTTCAAAAGGCGGATCAACCAAAAAGCGCAGTTGCCACGTTGAATTTATTATCGGGAATCTTGCTACACACTCCCCCTCTAGATGACGTAACGGTCCTCCGACGTCAGATAGCCAAAAATTCATTTTTTCTTTGGACGGCCTCTCTTCTTCTTGGAAACCACGGGCTGGGGAATCGAAATTTCTTCTTTAGCAAGATAAGGGCTGAGGTCAGCAACATGATAGCGCCCAAGGATTTCCAATCCATCACATGTAGAAATTTCATACGAAGTAGGCGTGACAACTTTGGAAATAATATAAGGGCCATCACGCTTAGTGGCGAATTTATTGGTATATCCTTTCTGGGCATTACTTAATGAATGAGTCGAGAGTAAAATTTTATCTCCCTTTTCATAAAATATATTTCTCCTATCTTGGTCAACAGCTTCTTTTCTCTGGTCTTGCTTTTTAATTAAGACTTCGTGGGAAAGACAAAGGACATCAGCTAATTTGCTTAAATAAGGAGTGATTCTTGGAACAAAGTTCTCGGCGGAGACAATTTGGCGTAAATCATAAACACAATCTTGGGGTGCCCTCAATTGTCGACTAAACGTCAGATAGGCTGGAGTCTGCCCTGTAGAATCGCAGACTGTAGAGTTAATGGCAAATCGGATACTGCTCAAGTGCTCATCCCATTTGTCGTGTTGTCCTTGAACTAATATGGATAACTGAGTTTTTAGTTCACGATTCTTCCTTTCAACAGGATTACTAGCTGGATGATACAAAGGAATAAAGGAGCTTTTTATTCCAAAGCAATGGGTTACTTTCTGCATCACATCCGAGATGAACTGAACTCCATTATCAGAAATCAATTTTCTAGGAGTGCCAAAGCGAAGGAAAACCTCTTCTATAAGGAGCTTAGCACAAGCTTCACCAGTTGCATTGGGCAAAGGAAATAATTCTACCCATTTGGAGGCGATATCTTCGACAATTAAGATCCATTTATTCAATGAGACTGTTTCCGGGAGGGGCCCGAATAAATCAACAGCCATAACTTCAAAACGTTGTGCAGGAGCTGGAGTCTGTAACAATCCTGCAGGCTTAAGGTTCGTACTTTTATACCGTTGACAATCTAAACAATTCTTGACATGGTTGGCAATGTATCTTCGCATACCAGTCCAAAAGAATTTTTCGGCAATTTTCTTATAGGTGTGGTCAACACCATAATGACCAGCAGTGTCAGCGTCATGGTATTGTTTCAGTATGTCCTCTCGTAAAGGTTCAGGAATCACCAGCTGGGGGTTTTCGGAGTCATTGTCAGGGTTGAAATGATAAAGAACTCCATCAGCGAGTTGGTATCCTCGTTCAGACCATCTGGTCAATTCTACTAGATCTTCTGATTCTAGAGATTTAATAATTTTAGCAACTCGTTATCAGCAAGTTGTTTGGTTCTAAGGTCCTCTGGTGCATATCTGGGCATTTCCACAGTGACGAAGCAAATATCACAAGTATCATCTGCTGGACGTGGACAAAAAGGTCGAGATAGCATATCGGCAACAACATTAGATTTCCCAGGCATATAAACTATATTCATATTGAGTCTTTGAAGTTTTAAGGCCCATCTTGCGAGACGTCCCGAAGGGGTTTTCAAGGTTAAAAGCCATTTCAATGGTTGATGATCCGTAACAATGGTTACTTCCGCATTTTCTAAATAAGCTCGAAATTTTTCGGTACTCCAAACAATCGCAAGAGCTTCGCGCTCAGTAGTAGAGAATTTGCGTTCAGCAGAAGTTAACAAGCGACTTGCATATTCTACGGGTCGTTCCATATTTTCCTCCCCCTGAAGTAATACCGCACCGAGAGCATATTGGCTGGCGTCGGTCCGAAGTATGTAAGGCTTTGTCTGATCAGCCTGTATCGAAACCGGAGACGACGTAAGAATGTCTTTTAAAGTTTGAAACGCGCACTTCTCTTTTTCGCCAAAGTGAAATTCCGCGTTTTTCTTAAGTAAGTTTGTTAAGGGTCGAGCTATGTCGGCAAAGTTCGGCACAAATTTACGGTACCACGAGCACGTCTGTACCAAACTATGAACATGTTTGATACAGCTAGGTTCACTTAAATTTTTAATGGCGGCAGTTTTTTCAGAATTTGGCTCGATGCCCTGAGGAGTAATCACGTGACCGAGATATAATACGGAGTTTCTTACGAAAGAGCACTTGTCACGACGCGCGCCTAATTTAAACAACTTAAGTCTCTGAAACACGGCAGTCAAGTCTTCAATATGTTTTTCGAAAGTTTCTGATACTTCGCAAATTTGTAACGGTGAATCATCAAAAGTGAATTCTTTAACAAACGGAAACTCTTTTGTTCGATCTTCACAAAAATACCAACAATCATCAGCGATATTCAAAATAATCTTAGCTTTCTCAAGGAAATCCACTCCTAAAAGCGTTCTGTTATGTTCAAGTTCTGGGAAAATGATAAATGTAACGGACACCATTTTGTCTTAAATGAAAACATCGACGTTCGTTTTCAGAATATCTTTATCTTGGATATTACCGTCCGCATAAGAAATGTTCATTTTAGTTTTCGTGAACTCGTAATTTTTTTGTTTTAATAGCTTATACAAACTAGCACCTCCTATACTACCTTGTGCGCCTGAATCGGCGAATCCGACTCCGTCGACATTGTCAATTGTGATTGGTAGCAAAGGTCTAGACATCGAAACAGAATATAAGTTTAAATCAGAATTTTTAATAGAATCATTTTCTGTTATGATTTGATTGAAAGCAACAGATTGAACTACTGTTTTAGTTTTTTCTTGACACGTAGTACATTTGGACCGAATGACACCCGGAGCACCGCAACCGTAACAAACAAGTTTCGCGTTTGGCGGATTTTCGTCGCTTTTCGAAAGATTTTTAACCGGCGTCAATGATGAAACAGTGGGCCCATATTGGTCATTTGTTTTTTCCTTTTTCATCAATTGTTTACAATTCTCTTTGGAGTGACCTGCTTTTTTACAATAACGACAATATAACTGTTTATCTCTTTTGTCATGACTCTTAACGTCAAATTTATTAGAAGAAGTTTGATCACTTTCTTTCATAGATTGTTCAATATCCCGGAGTTGCATCAGAAGACTTTCGAAATTGTCAAATTGATTGCCTGGCAAACGTTTTCACAGCTTACGATTTAATAGCCCGTAAATCATATCGAGTTGTGCCGCTAACGGCAAATCATACGGCAACTTGGAAAATAAAGCACGAATAGAACAAATAAACAGTTCAGAAGATTCTCCTACCTCCTGTTCTTTCGCGAAAATGTCTCTAAAAATGAAATGCGGCGGATGAGTTTTTGTATAAGTGTCCTTTAAAAGTTTCACTGCATCGTTCCACGAAGCAACTGTCTTTTTAACACCTTGCCACCAGGTAGCGGCGACACCTTCTAAAAGCATAGGAAGTCCGCGTAAAGCATTTTCATCGGAGACTGAAGTACAATCTTCATACGTACAAATACTGTCTATAAATGCTTCCACATTAGATTCATTTGAATCATTAAAACGAGTCGTACATTTTGCAAAATTACCCGTTCGATTATTATTACTATTAGAAGGACCAGAAAACTGAAAGTTTTGTAAAAGTTCTTGAGTGGATTGTTTGTTTGAATTACTTAAAGCATTAATTAAGTCCAATAATTGCTGCTGAGACATTAGAATGGAAGCTGCGGCTCCATTATTATGTTCCACTTTTTTCGGCGGCATTTTATAAAACTTGGCACTTACAGCTTATTAAACGTTTAAGCGTAGATATAAACAAAAGTTCAAAGTTCAAATGATTGAAATAAATGTCCACTCTGTATATATAACAAAACAGATTTTAAAGTAAAATTGGAAAGGACTTTATTGCAGATGTTTTCAAACCTTAACCTCTTTAAGATCCTTAAAAGCACGTGTCAAAATACTTTATGCTGATGTTTTGATGCACAAAACAACACTTGTTTTTATAACAAAGTTCTTAATTACCGAATTCTCGAGTTATTGTCCGAAACCTTGTATAACCGTATATCACTGAAACAAAAGTTTTTGCAGTTCTTAAAAACGTTCTTTGGAATTTTCCTAGCCCCACGTTGGGCGCCAGTGTAACAGGTTGACAATATAAAATCGTCGGAGGGAGGGTTTTAGGTAAAATATTCCGATTCGTAATGATTTATTCACTCACAATAACTTATTGATATAAAATCCTGATTCATATGATGAATTGTAAAACATTAGATGAAATGTATATAAGCGATGACATGCTTATGTCAAAAATTTTGAGTACTCTACTGCTCCTTAAGTCCTTCCTTAAGTCAGGTATTTGTAAACATGCTTGGAAAGAGGGGCATAAAATTCAATGGGATTCGACAAAAATAATATTGAAAGAGCCCAATAATAAAAGACGAAAAATCAAAGAAAGTGCTTTGATACAACTGAATACATATAAATGTGTAGCTAGTATTTCAGCCGAATGTAGTCAAATTTGGTTACCAATGTTAGAAAGAGAAATTTCCAATAATCAATTACCTGCGTTATCAGGATAGCATCATAAGTTTTTATCCAGGTTTTCTTATGATTTATCATTGGAATAGTTGTTAATCGATACACACTTCAATACACAAAATCACCAAATTTTCAAAATGATCATACAAAAAAAAAAGTAACAACAAACGCGTTTCATTAACAACATTTCCAAAATAAGCTAAAAAAGCGCTATCCCAATAAAAACCGTTCCTGGAACGTGCACTTCACTGGATTCCATTTCTAGTAGACTATCATATCGTTAGAATGTCATAAAATAAAATATTTTATTTCACATTTCACCAGAGGTGTGATCTACTATGAATGGACCTTAATAAAATTTGACAACAAAGTTTTGCAGTCTTAAACTTCAAAATATTATTGATTGTCTAGTTGTCATATTTTTTCGTTGTGTCAGATAGGGACCAAAAATTTTTTTATCAATTTTATTACTAGTTAATCTTGACAACGGTAGCTGGAACGCTACCGAAACGTCGAAATAGAAAATAAAAAACATTCTTGTGGTTTGATTCCCAAAAGAATAAGAAAAAAGAATATAAGTAATGCCACAAGGAACTTACAGAAGATAACAAGAAGTATACACTTACCATTATAAATGACTACACACAAATTGGACAGTAATTTATATATTGGAATAAAAAAATGAAACAAGTTTTATAAAATAATATGAAAAGGATAATGAAATATAAAAAAACACAAAAGTATCAAACATAAGATGCGATAATGGAGGCGAATAAGAAAATAATGAAGTGATGATTTACTGTAGAGAAAAAGGAATAAAATTAGACACAACTATACCTTACACACCACAGTTAAATGGAAAAACTGAGCGTTTCAATAGAACTTTAATCGAAAAAATAGGATCGTTGTTATTTGATAGTCGAATTGACAAGAAATTTTGGGTTGAAGCAGCTAGAATTGCCGCATACATAATAAACCGAAGCCCTACAGAGTCAGTACCCAACAAAGTGACACCATTCCAGATGTGGACAGATAAAATACCAGATTTGAGAAGAATCTAAATATTTGGATCAGAAGCATATGCAACTAATCTAGGATACTTAATAAAGCTACAAGAATTGGTGTAAAAAATATATATTCGTAGGTTTTGCAACATATGGATACCGACTATTGGATGGAAAAAGACAAAAATTAATTATAAAAAGAGATGGGATATTTGAGAAACCTAAAAATGAAATGTAAACAGCCAATATTAGAATGGAAACAGAAGAAATACAAGAAAGCTAGGAAGAAATATATGAAAATTCGAAAGAAGTGCCAGAAAAATCTGACAGATTAATAGAAAACATAGAAAATACAGTAAGTGAAACACAAATAGAAACTTCACAACACGAAGATGTAAAAGTGACAAAAGATGATATAACATATATTGATGGAAAAAATGATGAAAAAGAATCAACCTTAGTACAATGAAGCAGAAATAGGAAGAGATGGAATAATAATGAAACCGAGTCGTTATGGTAATTACGTTCTACTGACATATAATGGAGCAATACAATGTGAAAAAAGCAATATTGGAAGCAAGCAATAAAAGATGGAAAAGACTCATTGGAAGGCAACCAGACATGGGAATACGTTAATCGAGATGAATCCAACAACAAGAAAGTTTTAACAAACAAATGGTTATTAAAATTAATGATAATGGCACCTATTAAGCAAGACTAGTGGTTAGGGGTTGTCAACAAACAAAAGGTCTCGACTACGATGAAGTATTCAGTCCAGTAGTCAATATCAACTCTTCAAGAACACTATCTGTATCTGTATCTGTATCTGTATCTGTAGAGTAGGGAGGGTGAGTGTAGGCTCACAGCACTTGGGCCATATGTGACCCATTGTACATCCTCCTGAGGAGCTGTCCTCCTAGATCATCGTCCATCCTATCCTCCTCAGGAAGGTGGACAGGTCACTAGGAGACATCTTCTTTTTTGGGGGCAGGTGTAGGCCAAGACTCACCGAACACACTCTCTTATTGACGATAACTCCGGACACTCGCATAAGACATGCCTGACATTTTTATCTTCCTGTTCACACATCCTGCATAGAGGTGTGTCCACTAGCCCCATAGTACGGAGGTGTTTCCTTAAATGACAGTGGCCAGTCAGAGATCCTACTCTTAAACGTGGGTTTTTTCTGGTCATCGCCAAATATTTCTTGGGCGCAGGCTTCCCAAGGTCGCCCAGGGTGATCCTGGCAAGACTGCGTCCTTTGATTCCATCCCATCTCTTAGGGGATTGAGCATGGGTGTAACGTACGTTTGGCTAGTTGCGCAATTGTCGAAGTATTTAGGCCGTAGGTGTCACTGGCTAAAGAATCGGCAATGCGATTTCCTTTACTCCTGTCGTGCCCTTTTACCCACCTCAGGATAATATTGTTATCTGCCGAGGCCTCAGGCATCAATTTACAATTTTCTCAAATTTCGTGGTAGATCGATTTTAAAACAACTGCAATTCATTCTAATAATCGCTCTTATGATAGTTGTAAAAAAACAGCGACACTGCTAAGGCATTTTAGCTCTTTTCTCACCGATAATTTTTTGAGCACATAATGAAACAAAAACACATTTTTCTCATTGTCAAATGATAATAAATAACTATAAATTGAATTTAGATTTTGAATATCACTTCTTTTATCTAAACAATTATTCTCTTGAGCAATGAATGTCATTTCCAGGAAAATCATTTTAGAGTAATTGTCTTCTTTACATAGAATCTTAAAGTTTTTATAATCAATTACATGTTTTGTTGAGAAAACATGTTGTGCTAATGCCGAACGTTCTGGGTATAATCGTCACTCTTATATAGATAGAGCTAAGCGCTTTGTAATTTTTTGGGAAGTCTGACCCACATAATATACAGATTCACATGTAGAGCATGTTAATCTATATACGACATTAGAACGTTCAGTATAAGGATCAATTTCTTTCAATTTACTAAAAACACGATTAATTGTCAGAACATTTTTATTTGCAAGTTTTATGTTAGTTACTTCTTTCAAAATTTTGGAAATCCTAGGTGTAAGTTCTCTAAAATATGGTAAAGATGCATAAAAGGTATTAGTTAAATTTGTATTCGTTATATTTTCTACGTTATCAGTTAATAAATTAGGATCATAGATGATTGTATTGGATGAGGAGTGTTGAACAGTATTTTCCTTACTAATGTTTTTGGATATCCATTATTTATGAATAGATTATATAATATATTAAAATTTTTATTATGCATCGTATGATCTGAGATATTAATTACTCTATTTTTCATTTGCTTTATAAAATTTATTTTCGTTGAAAATTTATGATATGAAAAATAGTTTATATATCTACCTGAACTACAAGGTTTTCTATACCAGTCAACTGTAATTATATCATTAATTCTTATAAGTCTGGTGTCTAGAAATGGAACAGATTGTTCTTTATCTTCTTTCTCAATAGTAAATTGGATGTAGTGATTATAACTATTGAATTTTTCTAATATCTCATTGATGCCTGTACTGGGTAATGCCTATATTATATCGTCTACATATTTTTTTATAAAACAAAGACGAAAAGATAATTGAGGAATAACACTGTTTAACAAATCATCCATAACATATGTAGCTAGAATTGGAGATATATTTGCTCCCATGGGTGTACCAAAAGTTTGTTTATAATATTTATTATCAAAAGTGAAAAAAGTATTATTGAATAAATAAGTAATAATTTCTAAAAAGGTTTTTTTGTTTATGTTACAATGTAAACGAATACGTTCCCAATTTTTTTCAATAGACTTTAAACTAATTTCTAAGTATACATTACTAAATAAAGATGTTACATCTAGACTTGCCAAAACATAGTTTGATGGAAGTTTCATTTTATTAAGTAATTGTGAGATTTGAAAAGAATCTTTTATAAAATATTCATTATTTCAATCATATGCATTAGTTAGTATATTTGCTATATATGCTGATAAATGTTCTGTAGGAATTTCCATAGAGGCCACAATCGGTCTTACTGATAAATTGGGTTTATGTATCTTTGGCAAACTATAGTATTTAGCTATAGTACTATTATATGTGGTTAATTGTTTTTTTGTATTTATATCTATTTGATTAGAATTAAATAACTTCTCAACAAGTTTGTTACATGATGTTTGTAATTATGAAGTAGGATTAGAATTTATTTTTGTATAAGAGTTATAGTGTATCTATTGTTAATGTGATGACCCATATTTTTAATCCCTTTGAAGGAAAAAGCCGCCAAATGGCGTGCATAAAATTGTTTCATAAATTCGAATATTGTGAAATAATGCTTTTCAAATGTAATTCAAATTAATATAGTGGATTAAAATTAACGTGCATAAAATTTGTAATACAATTCAAGGTCATCACATTAACATTAGTCACTCAACGATAATATACAGTGCTATTCAAAAGTCTCCTCCCCCCTTGTATCTTTCGAACTGCTAAACTTACATTATTAAAATTTGAAGGGTGGATATGATTCTAAACTTCTCTACGAATGGTAACAGGTGACGCGATAGTAATAGATGACGTCACAGTGCCACTCTGGCCAATAATGTTAAGTATGACCTTATGGCAAGTGATATCTCGTTTGAAAGGCATTGACATTGGTTACATAGCTATATTAATTTTGTTTGGGTTTAAACTGATTTTGACGGATAAATTAAATAAATACCAAAATTGTTGAAATTATTTTTTTAAACCTAATTAATCAAATATCAACAATGGATTCTTATAGCAAGTGTTCGAAATGTGCTCCGTCTACTTCCTGACAGTAATACATCCTATTAGTAAACTCTTGTCAGTCTTGTACTCGTTTGAATGTGTCAGCTGAAATTGCATTGCATTCTTCAATAATTCTTTCTTTCAATACGCCAATGCTATCTGGTGCCGTAGTATAAACCTTGGATTTCAAGTACCCTCATATAAAAAAATCTAATAGTGTTAGATCTGGTCACCGAGGTGGCCATTCTATAAGACCTCGCCGGCCGATCCATCTACCTCGATATTCTTGATCCAGATAACGTCTTACTGCACCATCTTGTTGAAATGTTATTTCCAGATGGCCAAGTTCATCTGGATTATCTTCCAGAATTTCAAGAATTAACATTTTGTAACATCTCCAGATACACTTCACCGCTTGAATTTGAATTTAGGAAAACAGAACCAACTATGTGGTTTCCCAAAATATCTGCCCAAACATTGACTCTGGAAATTGGGTATGTTGTTCACGGAAGGTGTGAGGATTTGTGTCACTCCAATACCTAACATTTTGTGTATTCACATTTCCATTGAGGCAAAAAGTACTTCCGTCACTGAAACAAATTGTTTTTGTGTAATGTGGATATTAACTAACTTTATTTGTCATACATTCACAGAATTCGAGTCTTCTGTCGAGGCCGTCATCCGAAAGGTGGTGCACCATTTTTAACTTGTATGGATTGAATTTATTTTTAGCCAACACTCTCTGTACTGTACTTTTACTTACTTCACAGATATACGCAACTTTAGCTGAAAAGGAAGTAGGGCTTACTACCATTTCAGCAACTATATAAATTTTTTTATCACCAAATGTCCAAATATTGGTCGACCAGATCGTTTGGCATCTTGAACACTACCTGTTGCTTCAAACTTGTGAAGAAGCTCCCTCAAATAAGTTCTGGAGATAGGATCTCTTATTAAATAAACGTTCCGTTTCATGGAGATTCTTTCGAGATTCACCAATTATTTAAGTAGCTGCTACTTTGTCGGCTTGAGTACGTCTGGTTAAACAATAATAATATTAAATATTCAAGCTATTTAAAAAAACTTTGCAAAGCAACAAATACTATTGAATAAAAAACGTCAATTTTTTGACAACTAACCAGAGGAGGACTGAAAAATCATATTCATATTCAAATTTCAAATGATAATTTTGGTATTTATTCAATTTATCTTTCAAAATTAGTCTAAACCCAAACAAAATTAATATGGCTATGTAGCCGATGTCAATGCCTTGCCATAAGGTCCTATTCAAAATTATTGGCCAGAGCGGCACTGTGACGTCATCTATTACCATTACGTTACCTGTTACCATTCGTAGAGAAGTTGACAAAACTTTATTTTCACCCTCCAAATTTCATTAATGTAAGTGTTGCCGTTCAAAAGATACGAGTTGGAGATGGGACTTTTAAATAGCACTGTATATTTATCCAAGAGAAATAATACGCTCAGATGAAACATGGACTTATTCCAAAGGAAGTATAATGAAAATTGAAAGTTCTCGTGAGCCTGAGAGAAGTGATGGAATAATATTTATTTCTGTTTATACAAAAAAAAAATTAAGGTAGGGATAAATATTGGAAAAGCAATTTTAAGAAGTTCATGTAGAAGTAATTTTGTTTTTTTTATCGAATGTGATGAAATATCAATTTTTCGTTTCCTGTATCATCAAGGTTAAGTTGAAAACAGTTTTTCACATATTAAACATATTTATAACATCATTCACAATGCGTGTAGATTGAAGCTCTTATCGAAAGCATGTGAATTTTAACCATTTGACTATGTATTTATAACTAGCTAATTGAGTGACAGTATTTTCTTATCATAGGTGTAATGAAAGTATAATTATTACCTTCATATGAAGATATAAATCTGGTTGCATACGAACACGCTTAGCAAAGTCTTTACTATCAGACCCATTATTATAGTGGAATAATGAATATTCACATGAGAAGCGGAGGACTTGTTTAATAGCGTATTTCAATTGATACTATCTTGTACAAAACGAAAATAAGATACCTCCTCAATTTATGCAAAAACTAGGTATATATTGATGTAGATAATATCGATATATGCTTAATTACCAGCTATTCCCGTCCCACTTCTCAACAGACCTGTTTTATTTCATATTAGCTCTTACGTCCCATACTTTTCAAACGGTACTGAGCCAAACTCTTTTACCAGACCACGAAGTACCATAAATTTTCCTTTATAATTAATTATAAAAGCAAATAACTCATAATATGTAGGTACAGATATTATTATGTTCAAAAGAAATAAAATGAACTCCTAAATTTTCCAAAATACAGTTTATTATTTCGGAGAGTATTGTTGCACAATGACTATGGTAGTAATATTGGAAATTATCCCTATGATTTTGTCAAGTCCTTTACAGATTGACGGATTTTTAAATTGTTCCAATAGCCTCCAATATTGTATTCGCTTATGGTAAAGTCTATCAGACAACTCAACAATCTAGACACCAACAAAATATTACATCCATAAAAAACATTAGTTACCTTTGACGAATACGTCGGTCGCTCGGTGACTTTCTGTGACCGCTAAGAAACGTTCCCACCATTGTATATTCTAAATGTCAGAACCGGCTTTGAATAAAAAATCAAGGAGGTTTGATTTGGTGTTACTACCAATTATCAAAGGTAATACCACGAGTGCTTCAAATTTTACCGATAATTTTTTCTTTTCTACGAAAACTTGTTATTTGGCAAAAATATGAAAACAAACCGATTGATGAATTCACGAGTTCGTTAGGACGAGGGATTTTATCTAAATTCGGTTCGTTTGAATGTTTTTGCCTCAAATGAACAAGTTTAAGTGATGAAAATAAAAAATTATGTGATAAAATTTGAAGAGCGAGTTGTATTTGGGGAGATTATTTTTTCCATCAGTTGTGGAGTGGAATTTTGTATTAAATGTTCAATATTCTCTTGGGTGATAGCACTGAATCGGTCTGTGTTCACTTTTTAATAAACTTCGAAGCACTTTTAGTTGTCAATAATCACAAATTCCAAGTAAAATTTAGACTTTTCAATGTTAACAAGGTATTATCGATGAGGAAGCAGTTTTATCAGTATAATACCGAATGATTGGCTAGAATAATGTAATTGGTTGAAACCACCAAAATGTTAGATTTTTACAAGTGAAGAAAACAATCACTTTCAATTAATCAATAACTCACACTGACCTTTTATATAATTTGCTATTAATCCATAAACTATGTGTTTTTTTTTTATCCTGATGAGCTCTTATACAAGATGCTGTAACCTATTTTCAGGGCTCCGTACCCAGAGGGTGAGGAACGGAGCCTATTAATAAGACTTCGCTGTCCGTCCGTCTGTTGCCAGGCTATATCTCATCAACCGTGTCAGTTGAACAAATGAAATTTTCACAGATGATGTTTTTCTGTTGCCGCAAAATAATATTTCACAAACCGGATTTTTATGCTTGTTTTTGTTCGATATTGATAACGGCAACATGTATCTGACGCCTTGGCTTAGTTGGTTGAAGCGCCTGTCTAGTAAACAGGATGTCAGCATGAAAACAACGCATACTGCTATTTATCTGGTATGATTAATGCTCAAACGGTTTGAAATTGGGTTTAGACTGATGACCAGTTATTATTGATGGAATTCTGCACTGTAATTAAAAGTTCAGGATACATACATACAGGAAAGTTTCCCAGGTTTCAAGCGCGATCGTAAACTAGGTTGAACTTAAGTGATTCCAATCGCAATCCTAATATTCAGTGCGCCTTAAGTAGTGAAAAAAATATTTAACTGAAAAAGAAGTGAACTATGTATTTGCTCCTACGCCCAGTCGAATACAATGAGCTTGAATAGCTGCGATGACGATTCCTTAAATTAAAAGTCCGGAAATTACTTGCCATGTCCTCTATTTGGAGAACATTTCCAATTTCCTCGTCATTAAATTTATGTAGAATTAATTTTCCCATCCAACAATGTGAAAGCGCCCAATTAGGGTTTGTGAACCCAGTCAATTTATTTCTCATCGTTATTATTAGGGGATTTTATCTTTTTTTGAGATCCGTCTCTGTATAGGATTTGAGATTGACATTAACCTAAGGTAATCAAGACCTTATTGACTGACGAATGGAGGAACACATATTTTGAAGTTAACACCATCTGATACGGTTACGAGCACTCGTATATGCGCTCCTTCATTTGCCGCTGTCTGCCGATAACACAGCTCTCCATTATTTTGTATGTGACACCTATCCCTATTGATGTACAACTAGGATGAGCATACATGGAAGTCGTGAGTCCATTTGAATTCTAATCTTTTAGAAAACAGAAATTTTTACGCCTTTTTGCAAGCGATTTGTGAGGCTTGGAATTAATTTGCTGGTAATGTGTGATGTTGCATGAGCATACTTATTTCATTCGCTAATTCGAATGCATTTGAGGAGACATTTCTAGTGGAACCAACCAAGCTGCAGTCTCTACATTAGAATAGTTACAAAAAGTGAGATTAATACTACTGTTATTAATTATGACTTGAATCGTTCTCATTATTTTTTTAAAAATTAATCTAAGGTAATCAAGACCTTATTGACTGATGAATGGAGAAACACATATTTTGAATTGAGTTAACTGTATAAACCCTCACTTCGTGGAATCTACTCATCATATGGTTTTAAATGGAACTAACTGTTTTTAAATGACTCCACAATATATTTGTAAAAATGTGTAAATTGCAAGTAAATTGACAATTGACAATTGACAATTGACAATTGACAATTGTCAATTTACTTGCAATTTACACATTTTTACAAATATATTGTGGAGTCATTTAAAAACAGTTAGTTTCATTTTGACAATTGACAATTGACAATTGTCAATTTACTTGCAATTTACACATTTTTACAAATATATTGTGGAGTCATTTAAAAACAGTTAGTTTCATTTAAAACCACATATTTTGAAGTTAACACCATCTGATACGGTTACGAGCACTCGTATATGCCCTCCTTCTTTTGCCGCTGTCTGCCGATAACACAGCTCTCCATTATTTTGTATGTGACACCTATCCCTATTGATGTACAACTAGGATGAGCATACATGGAAGTCGTGAGTCCATTTGAATTCTAATCTTTTAGGAAACAGAAATTTTTACGCCTTTTTGCAAGCGATTTGTGATTCTTGGAATTAATTTGCTGGTAATGTGTGATGTTGCATGAGCATACTTATTTCATTCGCTAATTAGAATGCATTTGAGGAGACATTTCTGGTGGAACCAACCAAGCTGCAGTCTCTACATTGGAATAGTTACAAAAAGTGAGATTAATACTACTGTTATTAATTATTACTTGAATCGTTCTCATTATTTTTTTAAAAATCAAACTATTTTTAAAAACGGTAGCTGGAACGTTACCGAACGTGTTGGAATAAATACCTACCCAATAAAGATTTGTGGTTGGATTTCTCAATAAATAACTGGAAGAATATACCTCAGAAAACATACAGAAGATAATATTCAAATCGTTAATGCCTCTTCAATAACATTTTGTAGAGAAATA
>CAJUYI010001071.1:70888-83769 GCA_910591695.1 Galerucella pusilla | reverse complement strand
TTTACGAAAGTTCAGACATTTGTGAATGTAACGAGAGGTCAAACATATAAATCGGTCAAAAATTGTCTGATGTATGGCTCGAAAAAAACAAGTATGTTATTTTATGTTTCAATTTTATGTTTCCACTAATTTTTTTGTGGTGAACGTACAGTTCTTGAATGTCCAATTTGTATAATGCTACGGTTTCCCTTTTTAAATATACGATGCTGAATAGGTAGATGTTGCCAGTCGAACTCCCTCATGAAGGGTACCGTACCATTATCTATAATGATGAATATTCTGCTAAATATTTCAAACGTATACCTGTTGTCGTTATTAATATCAAGCAGAATAATTATTTAAAGATAAAATTAACAGTAAAAAAATTTCCTCGCGGGGAATCGAACCCGGGTCTACCGCGTGAGAGTCTGGTATGCTTACTACTCAGTACTCAACCACCAAAGAATATGCAAATCGTTTATCTATAACGTCAAATGTATTACATAATTTTTGCTTAAAAGGAACTAAAGCTCCTACCGTGTGTCCCGCGACACGTTCTACCTTTTTTTAGATAACCAATGTGTCCTTTTGGTAATTTTGACAAATTCTGATAATTTGAATAGTAAGTTCGGGTAATTTTCATTTTTGCATCGGCAACACTGGACTACCAGTTCATAATTTGTTGCTTTTAATAGAAACTTGACCCTTCTTTTTTATGACATTACTACAGAGTCATGAGAATATAGACATTTAGGGCAAACGGTAGTTTTATTTTTGGTCCAACAAAATAACATACTTGTTTTTTTCGAGCCATACATCAGACAACTTTTGACCGATTTATATGTTTGACCTCTCGTTACATTCACAAATGTCTGAATTTTCGTATAATAATTCGCAAACATATACAGTGCGAAACAAAAAACTTCCAGTCAGTTTTAAAGTTTGGTAAAGTTTGGATGTGTCCGCCATTTTGTTTTTTTAAACAAAACGCGAAATATTAGATTAGTAGTGTGTCTTGATCAATTATCTTTTGAACAGAACCGACATCAATAAAATCGACCTATAAATAAAAAAAATATCAATAAAAAAGGAAATTCCGGTTTTTTTTGGACCACCCTATATAAGTTATACTATATGGGTGATACTATCAGCAACGTCAGTATTCATGTCCCAGTTAATTTTTCGGAATATACGTTTTAATGATAGAATAATTGAGTATGTATAAGTTGACTACATTTGTTCTCAATCCTTTTCTAAACTCTAATTCAATTTTTTTGATATAACTTAACAAAATATTGGAAACATTAGATGAGATCTCAGCTTCGTGTCATGTCCCCACATCCAGTATGGCAAGGTAGAATATGAACGACACATTTGAAAAATTGAAAAAAGTATTTATAAACTGATTATTCTTATAAAAAACTCTCAAATTCTCAGCGTCAGGAACAATGACATTGATTTTTCAACAACAATATTCATTTTGGACTAACATTGATTTGTCCCGTGTTGTAACCTCAGTTCCGTGAACAAGAGCTTGGACTTCACGAATATCCACTAGATGGCAAAAATGCTTATGTGCAATCGTACACGCGCGTCTGTTTGTAAGTTAATGTCATTCATTCTAAAAAAGTAAGTGAAAGTAATCGGTAGGTACTGTATTATTTTGGTTATTATTATCAGTAAAGGTGAGAATGTTACTATTCATTCTCAGTTCCGTGTTCACGTATATTTTCAGTCGAGGTATATATTCTTGCATAATACAATGGGGTTTTATTGTTCTTAATAAACTGTAGTAATTCGTCAAATATCAAAATCCTAACCTTAAAATTGAAAGTGAAATCAGCGATAAATGTTGAAAATTCTCAGCTCCGTTACCATTTTGTGGTAAAGGAGCTGAGATTCAACTATGGGGCTGATATAGGTTACGTGTTTAACATCATTAAAGAAGCAGCTCCGTATGATATTGTAAAAAGCTTTACTTGTGAAAATCATACCAATAATAAATGTTTGAAACGAAAATGTAACAATTGTAACTACAAAGAAATTGGAGTACTTATTTGAATTTAAAAAAAACGACATTGCAAAATATGAAAAATGGAAAACTGTGAGAGAAATTTTTTTTATGTTTAAATATTTGCACATATACCTATCACATGATAAATAATTTTGTATGGTTTTAAATGAAAACTAACTGTTTTTAAATGACTCCACAATATATTCGTAAAAATCTGTAAATTGCAAGTAAATTGAAACAATTGTCAATTTACTTGCAATTTACAGATTTTTACGAATATATTGTGGAGTCATTTAAAAACAGTTAGTTTTCATTCAAAACCATATGATGAGTAGATTCCACGAAGTGAGGGTTTATACAGTTAACTCAAATAATTTTGTCACAATGTAATTAAAATGTATGATAATCCATTAAATCTCAGCTCCGTGGCTTTGTCCCAGCAAAAATTATGAATATTGTGAAAAATATTTTTTATTTATTTGGGCCATTTATCTAGCACTATTCATCTTTTCTGGTTTTATCATTTAACTACATAAAAAAAACTAAAATTATTTTCGTCAAATCTGACGTTGAGAATCACCCATATATAGATATTTGAATAAACAAAGTTCCCTATTTTCAAGACACATTCCAAAAGCTATTCAGCTCAAAAGATATATAATACAGTGTACCATACAATGTGTATTTTTAGATGTTAATTTATTAAGAAATAAATTTAGCTTCTACTGATTTAAAAAAAAATTTAACTAACTCTGAATCCTCTATATGGAATTTTTCGTCATACTTACATACACAAGAAAAAACGTACCTACACCTAAGGCAAAAAAATTAACTAGTGAAAAGCAAAGCCAAACACATTGATAAAATATAATCCAAGGATTAAAAAAAAATTCGACAAAAATGATTGACTAAGACAGAAGAAAGGAGACAAAATTGATAAAGTGACTGTCAAAAATTTTCACTGGAAAGTTAGATGATATATTTTTTTAAGTTCTACAAGAGAGGTTGCCAGTTAGCGTCCACAGTAGCCATTGGTCATTGTGCAAGCAAAACATTAAAAAAATCATCACACAAACACAGCAAATATTTTGACAGGTACTGGTATTGGTATCTCAAATAGGTACTCAAAAAACACAGAAAGATACGATAAGACAAAAAAATACTTCACGAATTGCTTATTACACAACGAAACGTCAAAAAAACATAGATAGGAGAGACCGGGTACAAAAGTAACGGTGGGTCAAAAGTAACAAATGCTCTCTAGATTTATCCAATTGGCGAACACCACTTCGTCGCCGTCAGGTGATAGCCGGAAGCGCCAAACATATACATGATAAAGACCATTTTATGGATTTTGATGCTGTCAGTATTTTAGATATACAGTCTAATACTAAAAAAAGACTTTTTTTGGAAATGGCTCACATATCTCAAGAACAAAATATCATTAATAAAAAAAGTGATCATAAAAATTTGAGTGATATTTATTACTACCTTTTGTCTATTGATAGGGAGCCTGAGTGTCATGGAATTTCAAATTCGTCTGTTTCAAACATTTGAGGTTAATAAAAAACATCAAACAAATTTTAAAAAAAGAAGATAATCTAACCAATATTGATATTATTAGATATAGGGTAGTTATAATAGTTATAATTTTATACTAGTTCTTATTCTATAAGCAAACGATTTTGTTTGACATCATTTAGACATTTATTTTTTTTTTAAATTCAAATCAAAATTATTGTTAGATGTATTTACCATATAAAACAACTTTTGTAATACAATCTCAAAATACTATCCTTGAAAATGGAAATAAAGATATTCCGAAAGCTTGGAAATTAGTGTAAAGAGTACTCTTTTTACAATTTTGCCGCTTCCCCAATATTCCTGTCCTTGTATATATATATATATATATATATATATATATATAGAAAAGGCAAAAATATTTCCGAAAAAAAATATGCATGTACGCCACTGCATACTCAAGATATTTTGATTTTACATCTTTGATCAACAGTGAGGCAATTATTTCCGCTAAAAACTTTTTCGATAAATTTACTAATAGAAGATAATAAGAATTAAGTTGAAATATATTAACGCAAAAAAAACTGGAAGCGAGTCCACAGCAAACTATTGGCCTTTCAAAAAATTTGTTTCGACTGAAGGTCACTGGAAGATAACGATAAACAGGTAGGTAATTAACTAAAAAATAATTGAATTGACTAATTAATGAATAAACGAATCCCTAAGATTTACACTATTATCGATACAATTAATTTTCAGAGGAAAAGAGAGAGAGACCCATCATATTCGGACTTACCTAGTTTAAATAAGTTGATCTTGAAAAAAACATTGGCTACCATAAATCAGGAGGTGATAAAAATGTATACAGATGGGTCAAAAAATGATGACGGGACCGGAGCAGATATTTTTGTTTCTGACTTGGACTTAGTCAAACGATTTAAAATGGAACAAATAATAAGATTGAATGTCGTTGAAAAAAATGATGATAATTATTGCAGGTTCTTGCCTAACTAACCAATTAAATTTGATGGCAAACTAAGCCAGTTCGCAGGGCTTTGTTACCTTATTAATCTTAAGAGAAACAAATTAATATTGGCAAAACTAGAAAAACAGAAAAAGCTATTTTAGGGTGCCACTAATTTTCTTTCCTAAAAGAAAATTAGGAAGAAAATCAAATTTAATGGTCAGCTAACTTTTAATCTGTTTGACAAAAAATTAAAGCTTCTGTATAATAAATTAAACTAACAGAGTGAAAAAAATGTATATAATTTCTATATTGATGTTACAAAAAAGATGGGTTAATAACGATAAAAAAAATACTTAGCACACTAGAACTTTTGTTTGTGAAGATGAAGTTGTATTGTAACTATTGATGTAGGTACTACTGATGTATTCTTATGGACTGCTTACTCCATGGAACTGTATGCAGGAAGCTGTATTCAGGAAACTTGTTACTCCAAAGGGACTTGTATCCCAGGAAACTTTTATTTCAGGAAACTGTATTATGTATTCCATGAACTGTTTGTTTGATACAGTCAATTGTATCCCAGGAACTTGTTAGGTACTCCAAGAAATTGTATCCCAAGAACTGTGTTCCAGGAAACTGTGCTATAAAAATTATACCGGTATAAGAAAAAAATGTGACAATAAAAATTTAAGCATAAGGGTATCTGTCCAGCTCAATAAATACAATTTAATAACTTCTGTATGTTCCTTGTGGTATATTATTCATTCTTTTTTTAATTTCTTGGGAAATTAAGGATTCACCCTGGACAAATATCTGATTTATATAAAAAAAAAATTATGAAACAATTAAACATGAGAAAAGATATTTATAGGGTTAATTTGGCTAATACAGAATTTAAAGGTAGACCCATGTGGCTTCCAGAATGGGTAGCCATTTTGTTGAAAAAGTTCCTATTGAAAAATACTAGTTTCACACTATGGAATTTTAAAATATATATATTATGTAGGTAACGATAACATGTAAAAAAAACATACCAGTTATCCAGATTCTTATGAAAAAACGGCATCTTTTGTTCATTCAAACTAGTGTTAAAATTATTAAATGGATTACTGCACAGTTCTTGCTACTTTGTCGACAGACGATGAGAGAAGACCTGCCGGAACCTTTCTCATCCTTATTTAAAGACAGTTCAAAATTTAAAATTTCGCGGTAAAATACATTAAGAATCCTGATTTTTTGATCATCAGTTTATTCCACCACAAATCACAAAAGTGAAATAATTTATTAATTTTTCAAAAGCAATATTTTTAGGAAATATATATCGACTATTCCACCAAAAACCAAAATTCTGAAGAAATTCAATGATAAATATAAAAGCTGAAAGGCTGAATGCAAGGTTCACATTTCAGCCAGGCGCCGGATGATTGGGAGCCGAGAAAATTAGAAAAACCAGAAAATTAGTAAGCTGTCGGGGCCTGGGAAGTAGTTTTTGATCTTTAATTCAAAAGTCACTATTTTTAAACAGCATTTTTGAAAACTTATAAGGCGTTGATAATTATAATTATTCAGCGATATCAATCCACTATTTGTTGAACACAGTATTTTAACTTTTGTTTTTCCCAATTATAGGACAAGTTAACCCAAAGTAATATTTTATGGTATTCACAGTAATGAAAGTGTGTTCAATATTGAGAACTATGATAATGAATATATTCTCCTCCAATTCCAAGGAGAAGTTGCCTAAGCTATTGTATCAACCAAAAGGGCAGTTTATTTGATTTTGATTAGAATCATTACCAATGAGAGTAGTTTGGCAACGCCGCGAAAAATATTGCTCCTTCTTTTTCAACAAGGACAAGTGTTACGCTTTTTTTGTGACAAGCCGGTGAATAAAAACCCATAAAAAAGGTAAAAAGACTATATTATGTGCATTATACAGTCCATTATTGTAAAATTATAAAATAATAAACCACGTTTTAGCTTTTGTTTTATCATAAACATTTTGGTCCATCGAGTGAGATATACAATCAGTGCTTAACCTTAAACCGCAAAAGATTTCCAATCGAGGATAGCGTGCATAGTGATTTTGAATCAGCTGTTGCTCGGAAATCTTTAATATCTACGCTGTGGAAAAAAGTGGCTGATAGCTGTATATTTATTTGTTCAATTTCCCGTTGGAGTTGAATGAACTGTCGAGAATATAACTCGGAATATAAGCAGTAAGCTGGAGGAACATTGGTGGTGTACTTGCGAAAGGCCTGAAAGTGTTAAAGTGTCGAATTCCTTTTGTAAGTTTGTTCCTTTCCAATCCATAAATTCAAGATCAGTTGGAATAGTTTGGGTCATGGGAAAAGTCTGGTGGAGATGTCATGTCTAATGAACTAAGTGTGGATGATAGCGAGTGTGAAAGGCTGTTTGTGTCAAACATGGAAAGATTTGTTGAGGCTATTCCTTCCGGGGATTCTGTAAGTAAACTTGGAGATTCAAAAAAATGGCTTTGAAGCGGCTCTATGCATTAGAGAGAAAACTGGCTGGAGATGATAATTTGGAGGAAGAATATTGTGAGTATATGTCTGATTATGAAAAGGTAGGGAATATGACTGAAGTAAAAGCTGACCTACAATCGAAAGAGGTCTCGTACTATTTGCCACATCATGGTGTAATCAAAGAAGGCTGCTCAACTACTAAATTACGTACTAAATAGCGTTTGAATGCAAGGAGCAGTATCCTGAGGTGTCATTTGCAATCTGTCGTCATTTTTATGTAGACGACTCAATTTCAGGATCATCATCGGTTGAAAAAGCCCTAAAGTTGTGTGAGGAATTATCAAAAGTCTTAGTGATGCGGTCACAAAACGAAAGATCCTTTCGGAAGTTGCACAGATTTTAGATCCATTAGGACTTCTTAGTGCTTGTGTTATAATCCCTGAGATTATGCTCCAAAGGTTGTGGCTATTGAAACTATCATGGGATGATCCTGTTCCATCGGAGGTGGCAAATGAATGGCATTAATTTAAGGTAAAAATGAGATGGTTGAATGAGGTTTCGTTTCCCAGATATGTTTGTTGCGAGAATTCTACAAGAAATGAAATTCATGGTTTTTCGGATGCATCGCAATATGCTATAGGTGCTTGTGTATACGTGAAGAGCATTGATCGTATGGGTAACGTGCAGGTCAAATTGTTATGTGCAAAGGGTGAAGTGGCACCTATTAAAGCGATAACTATTCCCAAATTGGAATTGTCAGGTGTACTTTTATTGTCAAAATTGATTAAAGAAGTTCAGTATCCACTTACTTTCCCGATTGATTCGATACACTTGTGAAGTGATTCCCAGGTGGTGTTGAGTTGGATAAAATCGCCCCCCTATCAACTTAAAATTTTGGTATCAAATATGGTTTTACAAATTCAGACTATGGTGGTTTAACTGGTTTCATGTCAAATCAAAAAACAGCAGATTTGGTATCCAGGGGTATATCACCTATGAAGTTGGAAAACAGCAAATTGTGGATCAATGGTCCTTCTTGGTTATCCGTGAATCAAACGTTGATTCTACCAGAAATTGATTCATTATACTTAAGCCACCTTCCTGAATGAAGAAAAAATGTTGATTGTGGAAAAGCGGTTGAAAAATCTCCATGGTCTTTATTCACAAGGTTCTCGAGCTTAGACAAGTTGGAAAGGGTTTTTGCCTATTGTCTACGTTTTGTAGCCCATGCAAGGAAACATTTTGGGGAAAACTGAAAGTCGTTTGAGTTGAGTGTTGAAGGAATTAATACTTCAGAAACGGTGCTAGTATATTCAAGTCAAAAGGATTCATTTACCAATGAGTTAAATTTATTGAGGGACTACAAATGTATTAAAGGAGGAAAATTATTCAATTCAAGCCCTTTCATTGACAGTAATAGGCTGCTAAGAGTGGGGGGCAGACTACAATTATCGGATTTTGAGTATAATAAAAAACACCCTATGGTGCTAAATGAAAAACATCCTCTGGCAGATCTGATTGTTAGAGCTGAACATGTTCGTTTAATGCACGCCGGTCCACAGATAGTTTCGCTACGCGAAAAATATTGGATGACTCAAGGACGAAGCTTAATCACAAAAATAATTCATGAATGTGTCCTCTGTGCGGAGATCAAGCCTATCAATCTTCAATTTAAAATGGGAAATTTACCCAAAGAACGTATCTGTCAACAACCACCTTTCAATACAACAGGAGTTGACTATATGGGGCCCTTCAATTTCAAAACTTCACATTGGCGCGGTGTTAAGATTTATAAAGGATTTTTGTGTTTATTTGTGTGTTTTGTAACACGCGCAATTCATCTGGAAATTGTAACTAATCTTTCAGCTGAAGGTTTCATAGCAGCCTTCCGAAGATTCGTGTCGAGGCGAGGTAAACCAAATTCAATTTATTCCGATAACGGTAAGAATTTTGTAGGTGCTTCATTTGAATTAAGAGGATTGGGACAGTCTTTAATTTCGCATAATTTAGAAATGTCGAAAATTGCAGGTGATGAAAATGTGAAATGGGTGTTCATGCCAGCTTATTCACCGCATTTCGGCGGATTGTGGGACGCAGGGGTAAACACCACTGAGTATTATTTAAAGAGGGCGATCGGTAATACTAATTTGACATACGAAGACTTTTCTACTGTATTGTGTTAGGTAGAGGCAATCGTGAATTCCCGTCCTCTCACTCCCTTGTCCTCTAGCCCCTTTGACCTCGATGCATTAACTCCCGCTCATTTCCTGATCGGCAGAAGACTTACTTCAAGAAGACTTACTTCACTTCCGAGTCCGTCTGTAATTGAGATATCAGACAATAAGCTATCAAGATACCAGCAACTCCAGGAAATTCAACAACAGTTTTGGGACCTATCTATCCTAGAACTCAAAATACGTCCATTTTCATCAATGACATTTCATGTAGGCTCGGTATTTTGTCACAAAAGTAAACTTTCCATATAATCCATTGAAAAAAAGGTTTCACGGAAGTCATTCAGGAAGGAGCATTGAGTTAAAATCACCTCATACAATGGCATAATCATAACAAATCGACTATTCCGTTAAATCACAAGTCAATTCAGAATTACCAATTTTGGAACAGCTTCAAATACTGCGATTTTCTTTTGCAGATTAAGATTTTTTTTGCTTCGGAATTACATAGGACTGCTAAGTTTGTGTTACTATTTGTTATATGTGTTTGCATACTATTAGATTTAAACTCCACCCACTTCCAGAATGCATGTTGAGTGGTAGTTAGCTTAAAACCTTATGAGTGCTACGTCACAGATGTGGAATGTCCAAAATAGGTACAACATGTATAGCAATAAAGTTAACTCAACAACTCAACTTCAAATGACGATGTTTTCAACCTTACTGCTATACATGCGGCTATGCCGCGTTGTACCGATTCGGGTCATTTGCACATCTGTGACGTAGCACCCATGAGGTTTGAAACTAACTCTAATCTCGTGACGATTCATATTGTTCCAATCACGTTTTTATAAAAAGAAGCAGTAGAATATCCAAAGTTCCTGGCAGTAGTGATTCGTTCTGATAGACTTACAATTTGTAGTTACTACATATTTCACAACTGGCTTCATTACATGGATCTGGATAAATGGCTGCGTAGGATGTAATGCAGGAAGTAATATGCTAGGCAGATTTGAGGGATGAAGGTATACATTTAGTGAGTAGTACTAACTATTATCCACGTGCCAAACACATGGATATAAAGTATTATTATATTATACAGCATGTTGGAAAAAGTAGTATGAATCAGGAAACCGATTGCTAGAGGGACGAATATTGTATTTCCACTTTTGTCCAGAATGAGATATGTATATGGATCTATGTCCACCGAGGCGGAATTTTCATAGTGCCTGCATATAGTAGGTCCTTTTGTATTTTGGTTTATCAGTTCATTATTCGAAAATTTTTCAGCGATATACAGTTTGTCACATTCAACTTGAAGTTTCGAATTGATTGTCTTCAAAACATCGTTTTTCGACATACAGCATTTGTCCTCTAAGCCATCGATATATTTTGTTTGTAACAAGAAAAAGTCAGCTTAGGGAGCTGTAACCGAATGATTGTAGATGAAGGTGTTAATTTAAAGAAATGGTAGTAATCGGACTAGCCTCCAAGGTGCCAGAAAATTATTTCATTATTTTCAATCTATCTATCTAATCTATCTTATGCTACAATACACCATTTAGTGTGGAATTTACTACAATTTGTAAGGAAGGCGACAATGACCCCTTCAAGAACAAAGAAACAGATATTGAATTTGTCCGATGTGAATTAGGTAATCACAATCTTCCCTGTCGCTTTAATGCCAAAATTTGACTTTTATTGCGTGTCGTATGTTCTCCGGTTGTGAGTTGATTTATTGCTATTTCTCACTCCACTATAATTCCATATTCTAGTTTTGTTGGAAGTGAATTAAGAATTCGCTACCGTGAAGTAACTTCTTTTTCTTGTCAGGGTGTATGAACTTTATGTTGTTATACGACGTGAGTCCATTATTTTTGTGGGATATCGTTTACTATATTTGAATCGGAATAAAATCGGAAGGTCTTCCTATTCTATGAAAACATGTGAAGTAGAATTAGATTCCCATTGGTAAGGTTTCTCTAAACCTATATTGCTTTTTTAAATTTTCCATTTTTTTTCTCGATACTCAACTTTATCTTTTCCTGTGATGAGCTTCATTTTGTCTTCACCGATCTTTGTTTTTTCTGTAGCGGAAATCTAATTTTGTGTTATGTAATGTAATGAACGTAATGCACATAAGAAACGTAATAGGCTGAGCCGTTACATAAACTTATATCAAAAAGAAAGGACGAGCTCTTCCTTAAAGTACCAAAGTACCTGTCGTCAGTTTATACCGGACTGCTTCCAATAAACCAACTATTGACTAATTATATTTTTGATGAATTTGTTATTAATATTGTAATTTTTTTTGTAATCTCTTTTTTGATTGTCTATTGGATCCATATATATCTACCTATGTATATCCACACTAGGGCCCATATTATGGAATTTACCCTACGACGGGGTTTTGGATGTAAATGCAAGAACGGGAATCCAACTGGTTGCATATGAGGATCTGCCATCGATATTCATAGCAGGAAAAGAGGAAAACTCATAGATTTAGCAAAGACTGCAATAAACCAAATATCAAGATAGCTCAACAATATGGGACTCCAATTGGACCTAGAGGGAACAGAGGCAGTTACTTTGATTGGAAAGAGGGAACTGAACCTAGAAATTAACTTAGCTGCCTTATACCAACCGTAGGAGCATGTAGCCGAAGACGTCTGCTGATTTCGGTGACCCCTTCATACTATGGTTAGCTGCGACAGCATGGAAAGATATAGTTCTTAAACGAAGAACCGAGTAAAGACTGAGAAGGGTCCAGAGAAAGGTATGCCTGAGAATAACGGGAGCCTACCGAACTGTATCCACTTGAGCCTTACAAGTGATAGCAGGAGAAATACCGGTGGGATTAGGAACCGAAGAGAAATAGCAAGAAATTTGGGAGCTCAATAACAGTTGGTACAAATAGAAATCATCATACTATGAACAAGTAGGAAGCCCGGGGTACTAATAAACAGGTTGCTCAGGAAGCCGTTTTAACCATCGAGTTTGATGTGAAAAACAGGTAGAATGAGGCTGTTGCCTAAAACCCAAACTTGCTAATGAAGCTGCAGGGGACATTAAGAATCCTAGAAATTCCACAAAACTAAAAATACTAGTTTGTCACATTAAACTCAAAGGCAAAAATTACTTCCATTCAGAATAATGCAGCCTCTGTGTCATGGCTTCCGGACTATCAGCTATTATTCAACGCAGGCTTAACAGGACATGGTAGCTTCTAAGCACACTGCGGGAGAATTGGTAAAAGCGACGGTTCCCGCAAATATTGTCATAATGGGGACGATGTAAGACAAACATTTTCTATATGTGAACGTTCCACGTGTAAAAAGGGGAGGCTGGATGAAGGGGTGCCAGCTGCATTGTGCAATGTGCGAAAAAAACACTGGCTTGGGCCGGGTGTAGGCATTGGGCCAGTGTATACTATGGGGTACTTCAATCGGCTTCCAGCTGCCCACCATCACAATGTTTTGTTACCTATTATTTATTTAAAATAATAAGGCAAGATAAACTGCAACGGCGACTCAATGTGGAGAGCACCTCAGGTGTGAATTCGGAGACCAAACTAATATCAATTCAGGGAGTAGTCTTACCGGTTCGCGGGTAATCCTACTTTATTTAAGTTATTGAAGTTATATTGAAGTTAATAAGATAATAAATGAAGTTAAGAAACGAAATGAATTTAATAAGTTAATAAATCAAGTTAAATGTAATTAAAGTTAATCAACAAAGGT
>CAJUYI010001071.1:46704-70788 GCA_910591695.1 Galerucella pusilla | reverse complement strand
TGTGTATGAATCCTAAACACAAAGCTATGATTCGAAGCAACTTGGTACCTATATAATAATTTTTTAATAATAATAATTTATTCAGGAACTTATTATTACATGATTACATTAACAGTAATAATTATATAGAAGATTCCGAATAACAGTATACCCACTTAGACAGAGCCTGTGCGTGGGTTCAACGTTTTATCAGAATTTTATAAAAATTATCTTAAAAATTTCACTGCAATGACTATATCTAATTAGTATACATGATGAGGTTAACTTAAAGTAACACATGCATACTTACACATACCCATACATACATACGCACATATATACATACACATATGACATACATGCACCCTTCCATATATACTTTTTGAAATATTATAGAATATATCCCAAATTCAGGAATTAAACAATCCGTGAATAACATTTCGATCCAACAGGAGAATGTGTGATATTACTTGTTTTTTGAAAGAATATATAGTTGTAGCGTCTTTCATTTGTTTAGGTAGGAAGTTGTAAAATCTGTTGGACAGAAAAACATGGTTTCTTTGACCGATTCTTTTTCTAGAAAACTGAATTTCCAACATATCATTTAACTTTAACCTTGTATTATATATATGACTAATATAATGTAAGTTGTTAAGGTTTTTAAATTTTCTAATAACCACTTTATAAAAAAATAGCTCACGAATATCCATAACTTTTAGTTCCTTAAATAGCATATCTGATGAATACCGAAACGGTTTTAGCGAAATAATTTTTAAAAATCTTCTCTGGATTATTTCTATATGTTTTAAGTGAGTGTTACTAGTCGCTCCCCATGCTAATATTCCATGAGTTATTCGAGATTCGACTAGGGCATGGTAAAGAATTTTTAAATATTTGAAATGTAATATGTGTGTCAAATGTTTAAAATTATAAAGCAAAGAGCAAAGCGTTTTACTAGCATTGATTATATGCTCATCCCATTTAAAATGGGCATCTATAACTATACCTAGGTATTTTATGTGGTCTTGTTTTTTTATAGTTATCGAGTTATTAGAGTGATTATTAATTTTGAGTTCCTTTATGTTTGGCAGTCCACTTGTATATAATGAGAACGGTAAGAAAAATGTTTTTTCAAAGTTAATTGATAACATTTTTTGATCGAAACATTTTACAATCTTGGCCAAATCCTGTTCAGTTATTTGTTTTAGGTCGTCCCAATTTTCAGCTTCATAGATAATAGCAGTATCGTCTGCAAAACTGGAGATTAAACCAGTACTGTTGAATGTGAGTATAGAATTTATATATATGATAAACAATAAAGGGCCTAGGACCGTACCTTGAGGAACACCCCAACTTATTTTTAATTTATTACTTAATGTACCTACGATGTTAACATACTGCTCTCGGTTCGTTAAGTAGCTTTTCATTAAATTGTGAACGTTTCCTCTAAACCCCAAATCTTGCAAGACTTCCAGCAACTGCATGTGATTCACAGTTTTTATTTTCTGTTAGTTGACTTTTTTCGTTAAAAATTTGTTTTATATTTGTTTTATTTTTATTTTTATTTAAGTATACCTTTTACTATATTCCAAAGAGCTTTTGTACTGTTCCGATTATTTTCGATTTGAGAGGAGTAATAATCTTTTTTTCTTGTTTTTATCAGTATATTTAGTTTATTTCTGTATGTTAGGTATTGCTCTTTTAAGTTTCGATTAGTGGTATCAGATTTGTACAACTTAAATAATTTATCTCTTCTGTTTATTGCCCTAACTAACCCTTTCGTGATCCATGTTTTTCTTTTAGTATTTCTGCTATTTAAATTCAAACATTTTTAATTTTTGTCAATTTTATCTTTTAACAAACTAATTAAAAATGAAGCAGCTTGATCAATATCTTCAATATGAAGGAAATGGTTCCAATCATAACTTCTTAAGTCTTCTCGTAAATAATTATAGGGATATTGGCAATGATTGTCACAAGGGTGACTTGGCTTGTTTTTTGTTCAGGAGGATCAGGCAAATTCCCTGGAATTTGAGGCCAGAGATTGTCTTCATGCAATAAAAAAAAACGACCATGCCACCGAAGATGGCAATTTTTTAGTTTTATGGGACCTGAGCTTCTGGAGACGATATCGGCAGGGTTGTGTTCTGAGGGAACGTGATGCCATTGAATACATTCAGTAGATTGCTGAATTTCAGAAACCCGATTCGCAACGAATGTGTTCAATTGTCTTGGCTGTAAACGAATCCAAGACAGAACAATAGTGGAGTCTGTCCAGTAATGGACATGATTGAAGATAAGTTTCAAAAAACTCAGAGTTTTTTTGGTTAACCGAACCAATAGTAGAGCTGCTGAGAGCTCTAAACGAGTCAACGACAATGATTTCAAGGGTGCAATTCTGGATTTTGCACAAACAAGAGATACATGAATTTTACCTGAAGCATTAATGGAACGATAAAATAACTTCAGAAATGATAAAAAATTTGGGAGAAAAAGGAACAGAATTGCTTTTAGATGTTTTTAATAAATCATGGTCGGAAGAAAAAATACCAGAAGATTGGCAGACTGGAATACTACTACCAATACATAAAACAGGAGATGTAAGAGAGTGCAGCAATTACAGGGGAATAATGTTGCTAAGTTCAGCCCTGAAGGTGTATGAAAAAATTATTGATAAAAAATTAAAAATGCACATAGAACCAACACTGGATGAAGCACAAAGTGGGTTTCGGGTGGGAAGAAGTGTACACGACCACATATTTATAGTTAAGCAAATCATAGAGAAAACACAAAATAGCAAAACAAAGACATACTTCGCCTTTATAGACTTGGAGAAAGCTTTTGATAGAGTTTGTAGAGAGAAAATATGGGACATACTAGAAGACAGGAAAGTTGATAAAAAACTAATAGGAGTAATAAAAAGTATTTACAGAAAAAACATAAACTATATAATAAAAAATAACCGAGCATCTGAAACATTTGAGACAAAACAGGGATTAAGACAAGGTGGAGCTCTAAGCCCTACTTTATTCAATATTTTCATGGACCACATAATAAAGCAAACAAAAACAGATACACAGGAACTTTCTGTAGTTATGAAGCAACTTAGACCAGTTAAGATACGTGAATGTGCATTTGCCGACGATCTAGTTATAATGGCCAATACAGAGAAAGGTCTTCAAAAAAATATAGACACATGGAATAGAACTCTAAAATTGAATGGAATGAAAATAAATGCAAATAAAACAAAAATAATGATGATAGCAAAAAATCAAGAAAGGTTGAATATAACAATTAACGAAAGTATAATCCAACAGGTTACCCACTTTAAATACTTAGGAACAACAATTGACAGCACTAGTAAACAAGATAGGGATATTATGGAAAGAACAGGGAAAGCCATAAAAACTTTCCACATGCTGGAACCAGGATTTATTAATAAGAAGGAAATCTCAAAAAGAACCAAAATGACAGTATTCCAAACAGTTTTCAGACCGATACTTACTTATGGCAGCGAAACGTGGGTATTAGACCAGAAAATGAAGAGTAGAATACAAGCTATAGAAATGAAATACCTGAGATCTGTGAAAGGAATAACAAAACGAGATAGAATAAAGAATGTAGACATAAGAGAGGAGCTAGAAATAAAGTCCATGCTAGATTATATAGAAGAAAAACAACTGAACTGGTGGGGACACCTACAGCGAATGGAGGATACTAGACTAGTTAAAAATGTATGGGAAGCAAAGGTGATTGTTAAAAGAGACAGAGGTAGACCCAAAGAATCCTGGGATAACAACATAGCCAAAATATTGAAGGAAAGAGGAAAAACAATTACAGAAGCAAAACAATTAGCAAAAAATAGGAAAGAATGGAAAATAATTGTTGAATCTTGAAATTTTAAGAAATCTCCCTACACCGAAAGGTAGAAGGGAATTTGATTATATATATATATATATATATATTAATGGAACGAATATAACAGCAAGCACCATAATATGCCCTCTCAGATGCGTCACTGAATCCATGAAACTCCAGATATGCAGGATTGTCAATGAGAATGTGTCTGGGTATGTTTATATCGTTTAAAATGTGGAATTGGTGACAAAGAGTAATCCAGACGTTGTGAATTTCTTGTGGAACGCTTTTGTCCCAATCTAGATTCAGTTGCCATAATTGTTATATTATTATTTTTGCCTTTATTATACAAGGCTAATTAAACCCAAAGGGTCAAAGATTGAAGCCATACTAGCCAATATAGATCGTTTAGTAACCGATTTTTGTTGTGAAACGTTAACTGTGTATTGAAAATTATCGTTTGCCGAATTCCAGACTAATCCGAGCGTTGTTTTGCCGTCAGAGATAATTTTTTGAGGATAATTATCCTCATTGTTTGATATGTTATTCAAAATTCCGTTATTGTTTGACATCCACTTGCGCAGATTGAAGCCGGCCACCTTAAGGATTTGAATAATTTGCTCTATGACGAGGTTTGCTTCTTGGACAGAGCCTGCTCCAGCAAGTAGATCGTCAACATAAAAACATGATGTGATTATTTCATAGGCCTTAGGATATATTTCCTTGTATTCAATTGCTGCTTGTTGTAGGCATCTTATTGCAAGAAAACTTGCGCTTGCAGTACCGTTAGTTACAGTATTCAATTGAAACTGCTGCAGTTTTTCAGACGAACTGGTACGCCATAGAATTTTAAGCATAGGTCTTTGGTTTTCTTGTATCATAACACAGCGATACATTTTGGCGATGTCCGCAGTGAACGCAATTTTATGTTTCCCAAAATGGATGATTATATCGATCAAATCATCTTGGATCTTTGGTGTCGTTCAATGAGAGACCACTAGTAGTTTTGGTAGAGCCATCAAACACGACTCGAAGACGTGTTGTTGTACTTGATTCCTTAAGAACGCCATGATGTGGCAAATAAAAATCTTTGCCTTCAAACCTGCCATTATAAGGTGATGGTAGTTCGGTCATATGACCCAAATCTTCATATTCCTTCATGAAGGTATTGTATAATAAACGCATTTCTGGGTGCCTATCGAGCCTCCTTTCGAGAGCATGAAAACGTTTCAAGAAACTGTCGAATGAATTACCCAATTCAAGTAGGTTTTCCTTAAGTGGTAAGCTTACAACGAATCTACCAGATTCATCGCGAGTGGTTGTTTTGTTGAAATGTTCTTCGCATTCATTCTCCTCAGGAGAATTGAGTGACCTTGGAGAAATCTCCTCCACGGACCAAAACCTTTCTAATTGTTGACTTAGTGTGTCGACGGTTACATTGCAAATAGACGTATTAATTTGTTGTAATGGAAGTGATCCTGACACTATCCATCCCAGTTTTGTTTTTTGCAAAATGGTTGTTTCATTGGCTAAAACAAATTGTCCAATGTCCAATTGTCCAACGCAGAGTAAACTCCAAAAGATACCTGCTCCTATAAGCAGTTCAATTGGACCATTTTGATTGAAGCTGCTATCAGCCAATTTAACGTTGGGTGGTATTTGTAATTGTTCCTTGTTAAACGTAACGTCAGGTAAGTTTTTTGTTATTTTGTCAGTGATTGGACAGGAAACATTTTCCAGTGAAAATGAATTAAAAATAGATTTGAGGTGTATCTCGGTCATTTTAAATATTTTCGTTGTGTTACTTCCAAAGCCTTGAACGGAATGTGATATATTGGATGAGGGAGTATTATGTTTGTTGAATAAATTCGTGCTTATGAAGTTTGACTGGGAGCAATTATCAAGTAAAGCACGACATGTGTGAGGGTTACCACAACTGTCAAAAATTAAAATGTTTGCAGTTGCTGATACAACGTAGGGTTGCAATTCATGTGCGTGGGTGACAGAAAGAGTGTTTGAATTATTTTGATTTGGAGTGGGAATATTATCCTCTGAATACGAATCTGTAGATCTGATTGGAGGATGCGCTGACGATGAGGTTGAATGTCTTGGTTGACTTGATATGTCTGTGTTGACAGAACTAGTTAGATGAAGTAGTGAATTATGCCTAGAACCACACCTTTTGCAAGAAAATTTGCTTTTACAATCTTTAGAAAAATGTCCCTGGCGCAAACACTTCGTGCATGCAAGTATCTTTCTGATTTTGCTCGAACGCTCCTGAGGAGCTAACGATAGAACATTGGAACAAGAATGAATAAGATGATTTTTTTTACACAATAGGCATGTTTGCGTGGAAGTGACAGAAAATGAGCCGAAGTTCGACCTTGGTGAGGGTCGTTGTGAAATAGTATTTGCTGAAGACATGCTTTCCAAAATTTGGCACTTGTTATTCAAAAATGAAGTTAAGTTCTCCATAGTTGGAAGCTCGTTTCTAAACTTTAGTGAGAAATCTTCCCATTCCTTTCGCGATACCGAATCTAGCCGACTGGTTATGTGAAAAATAATGATAGCGTCCCAAGACTTAACTGGAAGACCTAAAGACTCTAATGCCCTCAAATGTTGCAGTGATTTATCAATTAGATTTCTAAGTTGAACATGTGATTCCTTAGCTACAGCTGAAGTTCAAATATTGACCTTAAATGGGATTGAATAATAACTCTTTTGTTTTCGTAGCGTTGGCATAAAAGCTGCCAAGCTTTTTCATAATTTACATCAGATACTTCTAATGCACTAAGAACCTTCACCGCATCTCCCTTGAGACAAGACTTCAAATACCAGAATTTCTCAATGTTATTTATGTGTTTGTTTTTATGAATTAGGGAATTGTAGGTGTCTGCAAATTGCAGCCATTCATCATAAGATCCTGAAAATTCAGGTAATTTGATTTTTGGTGAGTTTGTGTTTTTGTTTGAATCAATGTTACTTGATAAATGCTGAGGATCAGATGGCTTGTAAAAATGTTTGTCTATTAGACATTTAGCTAAACCTGTGGAATCAGAAAATTCTTCTTCAAAATCAATACGAAATTGTGAATGATCACTCATTGTATCTGTTAATTCTAATTCTGCTTGCACATTTGCAAATTCGTTCCACAAAATTTGAACCTTCTCTAACCTGGCTTGCAATTGATAAATTTGTTTCTCGTCGATAAATGCATTGACAAATTTTGTAAAACGTGCGAGAGCTTCGAATACTTTGTCTCTGATATGGTATAAGTTTTTTTTATTATCAGTAACGAATGAAGTTTTTTCTGGTGCTGCTTCATCGTTAGAAGCCATTTTTACCACCAAGAAAACGAATTATGAAACAAAAGAATTGAATGATTTGAATTAAATTTGAAAATGTTTCCAATGCAAGGAAAAAATTTAAAAATACAAGTAATTTTTAAAAATGTTGGGAAACTCAAGAGTATACCCTGTATACAACCTACGCCGATCAAGCTGAAATTCAGTTAATAAGTACAGTTGTGCAATGAAATAGTTTTATCAATAATTTTTGCAGTGTAGCTTTGTAAATGTCACACAAAGTGCAACTGAAAATGTACCCTATAGGTGTTTTGCTCAACGTGTAATTTTTACAATGTAGTAAATATTACACAAAGTGTGATTGAAATACTAACTGCACACGGTGCAGTGAAGATGCGATAAAATGTGAATGATTTTTGTCAAGACACCGCCTTGACAACTAAATTACACAAAGTGTAGTAGCAGAAATTGATTGTGAAATAAAGTTACAAATAACCCATTGAATTGAATATGTTCAAAACTAAATAAAATAAAAAATTTCATAAAGCCAAAGTTTACAGCTTTCCTTCAACCAGCAGACAAACAAATCGGCAACAACTGTAACAATTAAACAAAGGAAAAAAAACAAAACACTTTTTTATAAAATGCTTCGAGCTTCAGGTGTGCCTATCGCCGCCCCGCTGGCGCCTGGAAACAGTGAAAACAACAAATTTGACCTCGTGGTTCAGCTTTGGACTGCCGGCAATTGTTTCATCAGATGAACGTTGAAAGTTGTGCTTTAAATTTAGCACATACAGATAACGTAATTTCTTATGGAACCTTCCTGGATTACACAAGTACGACAAGGAAAATATGAGAAAGACAGCTTGAAAGAGAGATAAAGTATAACTGTTTGCGCGCATCGGAGGGGTGCACTCAGGTCTAGGGGATGGCCGAATGTTGATTGTCCTTTACAGAGAGAAAGAGAATTCACTAGTAGGTGGTATTCAGAACTTGAAAGAGAGATAAAGTGTAACTGTGCGCGCGCATCGGAGGCGTGTACCCAGGTCTAGGGGATAGCCGAATGTTTATTGTCCGTTCTGAATACCACCTACTAGTGAATTATCTTTCTCTCTGTAAAGGACAATCAACATTCGGCCATCCCCTAGACCTGGGTACACGCCTTCGATACGCGCTTACAGTTATATTTTCTCTCTCTTTCAAGCTGTTTTTCTCATATTTTCCTTGTCGTACTTGTGTAATCCAGGAAGGTTCCATAAGAAATTACGTAATCTGTATATAATAAGTAAATTGTACTTACAGGTGGATGAATTCTTTTGAAATTGAAATAGTTATTTTACCAAAATAACTTCACTGATGTTGAATAAAATTGAAACGACCATGTGTACTTGTAGATGTATAAATTTGATTCATCGGCTCGTGGGACCATGTGCAGGATGTGAGCCTTTTCACTCTCCCGAACTTAATGATTTTCCTTCGATAGATCGCTGGTGTTTTTGGATGTTAAAATAATGTTTCACACAGTCACAAAAATAGAATATTTATTCAACACAGTATATATGAAGGGTAAAAAACAGAGATTTTGACTTTATGAATACAGTATTAAGTAATACAGTGATTTTATGATATATATATATATATACTACCAATTGTAGCTTAAATTTAATAGTATTCATGCTTGTTGCACGGAGTCTCGATTAGTACTGGTGAGAATGTGAGAAATTAAGCCGGTACCGCGAAAATGGGCACCAAGCTCGCGTCCAGCGAGCATGCGTGTACAATTGCTCGCAGGGTGGTCAAAATAAATTCGCACATAGGCGGGTATACAAATAATTACATTGAATAATAGTGAAACAGTTTAGAGGTCTAAACACCTCTTATTCCAATTCCGTTGATCACCATATTAAGGGACGATTGAAGAGAGTGAAGTGACTATAGTTCACACAGACAAAACAAATAACCGACAATTAATCAATAGAATTACACTTTTTTAGGCTTCCATCCCCAGAGGGTGAAAATCGGACTTTTTCACTAGCACTCCGCTGTTCGTTTGTCTGTCTGTCCGCTTGTCACCAGGCTGTATTTCATGATTCGTAATAGTTAGACTGTTGAAATTTTCACAGATACTGCATTTCTGTTGCCACCATAACAACAAATACTGGGAAACAAAATGGAATGAATATCCAAGAAATCTTCCATACTACAAACGTGCTGATTCGGCAACAGGAGGACACTGGGAATATTAAGTTATATCATTAGAGATAATAGTATGGAGCCCATCGTGCGCGAGTCGCACTTGGTCGGTTATTGTTATACTATGCATGTATTATGTATTGTTATCTATGCTTTTAGAAACTATCCTTAGAGTATGCGTAATTCAATACGACAATTAACAGCTTGGTAACAAAAACGTGTAGAGGATGCAGCGTTCCATTTAGAGAATCTAATTTGAATTATTCATATTCTGTTTCCATTATTTTTCCAGTTTTTTTCATGCGTTAAACTACATAATTTTGGTTACTTTTTCAAAATTGTTGTTCGGTATTTTTTTTAGTTACTGTTTCTTGCTGTTTTTGTTGAAATTCATAAAATTTCTTCAAATTAATACCTTTTAATGTGATATGTGATGGATGTCCTATTTATGATAAGATTTGAAAGTTCACTCTAAATTTAATCAAAGTGCGATAAAATTGTCGGATAAGTCGTTTCTATTTGCTATTCATATGGCAAAAATAGTTATTTACGTAATTAGTGGGATATGGACATTATTATCGCACGCATGTGAAGTTTGCACGACGAGGCCGTAGGCCGAGTCGTGTAATCACATAAGTGCGTTAATAATTCCTATCACACGTGTTACGTACAAAAATTTATCTACAACTGTTTATTAGTATTATTAACAGTACCTATATTATAAAATTTGAAAAAAAATTCAATCCAACGTATTTTTAATAATATTGACTGCAAACATAAGGTACTGTGTATCATATTTGGTGACCATAGCAACAAAGACAAACAAGGCTGTGAAAAAAAATTAGTTATGTCATCAAAAATCAAATCAAAAGTTGAATGAACAAAAATCTATAAAAATGAGTTCAAGCGAAGAAAATCTACTTTCGGAAATTGAAAATGCAGCTTCCAGTGTTATTTTAAATATTTAATTCTGGTATTAATATGTTTCTATATTCTCATTACCGCACTATTGCGGTAATGTTATCAAAAACGCACCAGTGCGGTAATAAACGTCATTATGACACTGAAAATAGTGTCAAATCGTACCCGTTACATGACAGTTGTAGATAAAATATATTTATACTGTATCCTGCTCTATATTATTATATACTGTGTAAACACTTGGGACAATTGAAATTCATGGTGAATCTCACAAAACACCCTGTAAATCAGTGAAGAGAGGAGTTGAAACTTCTCAGTAGCCACATGATATCCTTCCTGGAGTGAGTTCCTACCCTGTAGGTAGAGATGCTGAGTGATTTTTTTATATTGAAGAACCTGCATCGATTTTTTGGAGAACACTCAATGGATAAGTCGCACGTTTCATTGGGAGAGAGTGGATCGTGCAATGGCACTTCGCAAATGTGAGCGAGGTCCTCCGAGAAGGTAGTCGCTGATCTTGGCTTGTATGCAGTTCCCAATTGTGAATCAAATGCTAATAGAAGGCAAAGAGCCTCAACAATAGTGCCGTCATAATCATTTCTGCCAGCAGCTCACCGAACTCTGTGGACTTCACGCGAAGATTATCTGATTTAATGAAACTCACTCCCACTTCAAAACTGTTACGTGAATATAAAAATAAATAAACTACTGCAATTTCTTCGAGAACCCTGGTATCTCTAGCAGTGTTTTCCTAACAAACATTGTGATGGTGGGCAGCTGGAAGCCGATTGAAGTACCCCATAGTATACACTGGCCCAATGCCTACACCCGGCCCAAGCCAGTGTTTTTTTCGCACATTGCACAATGCAGCTGGCACCCCTTCATCCAGCCTCCCCTTTTTACACGTGGAACGTTCACATATAGAAAATGTTTGTCTTACATCGTCCCCATTATGACAATATTTGGGGGAACCGTCGCTTTTACCAATTCTCCCGCAGTGTGCTTAGAAGCTACCATGTCCTGTTAAGCCTGCGTTGAATAATAGCTGATAGTCCGGAAGCCATGACACAGAGGCTGCATTATTCTGAATGGAAGTAATTTTTGCCTTTGAGTTTAATGTGACAAACTAGTATTTTTAGTTTTGTGGAATTTCTAGGATTCTTAATGTCCCCTGCAGCTTCATTAGCAAGTTTGGGTTTTAGGCAACAGCCTCATTCTACCTGTTTTTCACATCAAACTTGATGGTTAAAACGGCTTCCTGAGCAACCTGTTTATTAGTACCCCGGGCTTCCTACTTGTTCATAGTATGATGATTTCTATTTGTACCAACTGTTATTGAGCTCCCAAATTTCTTGCTATTTCTCTTCGGTTCCTAATCCCACCGGTATTTCTCCTGCTATCACTTGTAAGGCTCAAGTGGATACAGTTCGGTAGGCTCCCGTTATTCTCAGGCATACCTTTCTCTGGACCCTTCTCAGTCTTTACTCGGTTCTTCGTTTAAGAACTATATCTTTCCATGCTGTCGCAGCTAACCATAGTATAAAGGGGTCACCGAAATCAGCAGACGTCTTCGGCTACATGCTCCTACGGTTGGTATAAGGCAGCTAAGTAAATTTCTAGGTTCAGTTCCCTCTTTCCAATCAAAGTAACTGCCTCTGTTCCCTCTAGGTCCAATTGGAGTCCCATATTGTTGAGCTATCTTGATATTTGGTTTATTGCAGTCTTTGCTAAATCTATGAGTTTTCCTCTTTTCCTGCTATGAATATCGATGGCAGATCCTCATATGCAACCAGTTGGATTCCCGTTCTTGCATTTACATCCAAAACCCCGTCGTAGGGTAAATTCCATAATATGGGCCCTAGTGTGGATATACATAGGTAGATATATATGGATCCAATAGACAATCAAAAAAGAGATTACAAAAAAAATTACAATATTAATAACAAATTCATCAAAAATATAATTAGTCAATAGTTGGTTTATTGGAAGCAGTCCGGTATAAACTGACGACAGGTACTTTGGTACTTTAAGGAAGAGCTCGTCCTTTCTTTTTGATATAAGTTTATGTAACGGCTCAGCCTATTACGTTTCTTATGTGCATTACGTTCATTACATTACATAACACAAAATTAGATTTCCGGTACAGAAAAAACGAAGATCGGTGAAGACAAAATGAAGCTCATCACAGGAAAAGATAAAGTTGAGTATCGAGAAAAAAAATGGAAAATTTAAAAAAGCAATATAGGTTTAGAGAAACCTTACCAATGGGAATCTAATTCTACTTCACATGTTTTCATAGAATAGGAAGACCTTCCGATTTTATTCCGATTCAAATATAGTAAACGATATCCCACAAAAAATAATGGACTCACGTCGTATAACAACATAAAGTTCATACACCCTGACAAGAAAAAGAAGTTACTTCACGGTAGCGAATTCTTAATTCACTTCCAACAAAACTAGAATATGGAATTATAGTGGAGTGAGAAATAGCAATAAATCAACTCACAACCGGAGAACATACGACACGCAATAAAAGTCAAATTTTGGCATTAAAGCGACAGGGAAGATTGTGATTACCTAATTCACATCGGACAAATTCAATATCTGTTTCTTTGTTCTTGAAGGGGACATTGTCGCCTTCCTTACAAATTGTAGTAAATTCCACACTAAATGGTGTAATGTAGCATAAGATAGATTAGATAGATAGATTGAAAATAATGAAATAATTTTCTGGCACCTTGGAGGCTAGTCCGATTACTACCATTTCTTTAAATTAACACCTTCATCTACAATCATTCGGTTACAGCTCCCTAAGCTGACTTTTTCTTGTTACAAACAAAATATATCGATGGCTTAGAGGACAAATGCTGTATGTCGAAAAACGATGTTTTGAAGACAATCAATTCGAAACTTCAAGTTGAATGTGACAAACTGTATATCGCTGAAAAATTTTCGAATAATGAACTGATAAACCAATACAAAAGGACCTACTATATGCAGGCACTATGAAAATTCCGCCTCGGTGGACATAGATCCATATACATATCTCATTCTGGACAAAAGTGGAAATACAATATTCGTCCCTCTAGCAATCGGTTTCCTGATTCATACTACTTTTTCCAACATGCTGTATAATATAATAATACTTTATATCCATGTGTTTGGCACGTGGATAATAGTTAGTACTACTCACCAAATGTATACCTTCATCCCTCAAATCTGCCTAGCATATTACTTCCTGCATTACATCCTACGCAGCCATTTATCCAGATCCATGTAATGAAGCCAGTTGTGAAATATGTAGTAACTACAAATTGTAAGTCTATCAGAACGAATCACTACTGCCAGGAACTTTGGATATTCTACTGCTTCTTTTTATAAAAACGTGATTGGAACAATATGAATCGTCACGAGATTAGAGTTAGTTTCAAACCTCATGGGTGCTACGTCACAGATGTGCAAATGACCCGAATCGGTACAACGCGGCATAGCCGCATGTATAGCAGTAAGGTTGAAAACATCGTCATTTGAAGTTGAGTTGTTGAGTTAACTTTATTGCTATACATGTTGTACCTATTTTGGACATTCCACATCTGTGACGTAGCACTCATAAGGTTTTAAGCTAACTACCACTCAACATGCATTCTGGAAGTGGGTGGAGTTTAAATCTAATAGTATGCAAACACATATAACAAATAGTAACACAAACTTAGCAGTCCTATGTAATTCCGAAGCAAAAAAAATCTTAATCTGCAAAAGAAAATCGCAGTATTTGAAGCTGTTCCAAAATTGGTAATTCTGAATTGACTTGTGATTTAACGGAATAGTCGATTTGTTATGATTATGCCATTGTATGAGGTGATTTTAACTCAATGCTCCTTCCTGAATGACTTCCGTGAAACCTTTTTTTCAATGGATTATATGGAAAGTTTACTTTTGTGACAAAATACCGAGCCTACATGAAATGTCATTGATGAAAATGGACGTATTTTGAGTTCTAGGATAGATAGGTCCCAAAACTGTTGTTGAATTTCCTGGAGTTGCTGGTATCTTGATAGCTTATTGTCTGATATCTCAATTACAGACGGACTCGGAAGTGAAGTAAGTCTTCTTGAAGTAAGTCTTCTGCCGATCAGGAAATGAGCGGGAGTTAATGCATCGAGGTCAAAGGGGCTAGAGGACAAGGGAGTGAGAGGACGGGAATTCACGATTGCCTCTACCTAACACAATACAGTAGAAAAGTCTTCGTATGTCAAATTAGTATTACCGATCGCCCTCTTTAAATAATACTCAGTGGTGTTTACCCCTGCGTCCCACAATCCGCCGAAATGCGGTGAATAAGCTGGCATGAACACCCATTTCACATTTTCATCACCTGCAATTTTCGACATTTCTAAATTATGCGAAATGAAAGACTGTCCCAATCCTCTTAATTCAAATGAAGCACCTACAAAATTCTTACCGTTATCGGAATAAATTGAATTTGGTTTACCTCGCCTCGACACGAATCTTCGGAAGGCTGCTATGAAACCTTCAGCTGAAAGATTAGTTACAATTTCCAGATGAATTGCGCGTGTTCCAAAACACACAAATAAACACAAAAATCCTTTATAAATCTTAACACCGCGCCAATGTGAAGTTTTGAAATTGAAGGGCCCCATATAGTCAACTCCTGTTGTATTGAAAGGTGGTTGTTGACAGATACGTTCTTTGGGTAAATTTCCCATTTTAAATTGAAGATTGATAGGCTTGATCTCCGCACAGAGGACACAATCATGAATTATTTTTGTGATTAAGCTTCGTCCTTGAGTCATCCAATATTTTTCGCGTAGCGAAACTATCTGTGGACCGGCATGCATTAAACGAACATGTTCAGCTCTAACAATCAGATCTGCCAGAGGATGTTTTTCATTTAGCACCATAGGGTGTTTTTTATTATACTCAAAATCCGATAATTGTAGTCTGCCCCCCACTCTTAGCAGCCTATTACTGTCAATGAAAAGGCTTGAATTGAATAATTTTCCTCCTTTAATACATTTGTAGTCCCTCAATAAATTTAACTCATTGGTAAATGAATCCTTTTGACTTGAATATACTAGCACCGTTTCTGAAGTATTAATTCCTTCAACACTTAACTCAAACGACTTTCAGTTTTCCCCAAAATGTTTCCTTGCATGGGCTACAAAACGTAGACAATAGGCAAAAACCCTTTCCGACTTGTCTAAGCTCGAGAACCTTGTGAATAAAGACCATGGAGATTTTTCAACCGCTTTTCCACAATCAACATTTTTTCTTCATTCAGGAAGGTGGCTTAAGTATAATGAATCAATTTCTGGTAGAATCAACGTTTGATTCACGGATAACCAAGAAGGACCATTGATCCACAATGTGCTGTTTTCCAACTTCATAGGTGATATACCCCTGGATACCAAATCTGCTGTTTTTTGATTTTACATGAAACCAGTTAAACCACCATAGTCTGAATTTGTAAAACCATATTTGATACCAAAATTTTAAGTTGATAGGGGGGCGATTTTATCCAACTCAACACCACCTGGGAATCACTTCACAAGTGTATCGAATCAATCGGGAAAGTAAGTGGATACTGAACTTCTTTAATCAATTTTGACAATAAAAGTACACCTGACAATTCCAATTTGGGAATAGTTATCGCTTTAATAGGTGCCACTTCACCCTTTGCACATAACAATTCGACCTGCACGTTACCCATACGATCAATGCTCTTCACGTATACACAAGCACCTATAGCATATTGCGATGCATCCGAAAAACCATGAATTTCATTTCTTGTAGAATTCTCGCAACAAACATATCTGGGAAACGAAACCTCATTCAACCATCTCATTTTTACCTTAAATTAATGCCATTCATTTGCCACCTCCGATGGAACAGGATCATCCCATGATAGTTTCAATAGCCACAACCTTTGGAGCATAATCTCAGGGATTATAACACAAGCACTAAGAAGTCCTAATGGATCTAAAATCTGTGCAACTTCCGAAAGGATCTTTCGTTTTGTGACCGCATCACTAAGACTTTTGATAATTCCTCACACAACTTTAGGGCTTTTTCAACCGATGATGATCCTGAAATTGAGTCGTCTACATAAAAATGACGACAGATTGCAAATGACACCTCAGGATACTGCTCCTTGCATTCAAACGCTATTTAGTACGTAATTTAGTAGTTGAGCTGCCTTCTTTGATTACACCATGATGTGGCAAATAGTACGAGACCTCTTTCGATTGTAGGTCAGCTTTTACTTCAGTCATATTCCCTACCTTTTCATAATCAGACATATACTCACAATATTCTTCCTCCAAATTATCATCTCCAGCCAGTTTTCTCTCTAATGCATAGAGCCGCTTCAAAGCCATTTTCTTGAATCTCCAAGTTTACTTACAGAATCCCCGGAAGGAATAGCCTCAACAAATCTTTCCATGTTTGACACAAACAGCCTTTCACACTCGCTATCATCCACACTTAGTTCATTAGACATGACATCTCCACCAGACTTTTCCCATGACCAAAACTATTCCAACTGATCTTGAATTTATGGATTGGAAAGGAACAAACTTACAAAAGGAATTCGACACTTTAACACTTTCAGGCCTTTCGCAAGTACACCACCAATGTTCCTCCAGGTTACTGCTTATATTCCGAGTTATATTCTCGACAGTTCATTCAACTCCAACGGGAAATTGAACAAATAAATATACAGCTATCAGCCACTTTTTTCCACAGCGTAGATATTAAAGATTTCCGAGCAACAGCTGATGCAAAATCACTATGCACGCTATCCTCGATTGGAAATCTTTTGCGGTTTAAGGTTAAGCACTGATTGTATATCTCACTCGATGGACCAAAATGTTTATGATAAAACAAAAGCTAAAACGTGGTTTATTATTTTATAATTTTACAATAATGGACTGTATAATGCACATAATATAGTCTTTTTACCTTTTTTATGGGTTTTTATTCACCGGCTTGTCACAAAAAAAAGCGTAACACTTGTCCTTGTTGAAAAAGAAGGAGCAATATTTTTCGCGGCGTTGCCAAACTACTCTCATTGGTAATGATTCTAATCAAAATCAAATAAACTGCCCTTTTGGTTGATACAATAGCTTAGGCAACTTCTCCTTGGAATTGGAGGAGAATATATTCATTATCATAGTTCTCAATATTGAACACACTTTCATTACTGTGAATACCATAAAATATTACTTTGGGTTAACTTGTCCTATAATTGGGAAAAACAAAAGTTAAAACACTGTGTTCAACAAATAGTGGATTGATATCGCTGAATAATTATAATTATCAACGCCTTATAAGTTTTCAAAAATGCTGTTTAAAAATAGTGACTTTTGAATTAAAGGTCAAAAACTACTTCCCAGGCCCCGACAGCTTACTAATTTTCTGGTTTTTCTAATTTTCTCGGCTCCCAATCATCCGGCGCCTGGCTGAAATGTGAACCTTGCATTCAGCCTTTCAGCTTTTATATTTATCATTGAATTTCTTCAGAATTTTGGTTTTTGGTGGAATAGTCGATATATATTTCCTAAAAATATTGCTTTTGAAAAATTAATAAATTATTTCACTTTTGTGATTTGTGGTGGAATAAACTGATGATAAAAAAATCAGGATTCTTAATGTATTTTACCGCGAAATTTTAAATTTTGAACTGTCTTTAAATAAGGATGAGAAAGGTTCCGGCAGGTCTTCTCTCATCGTCTGTCGACAAAGTAGCAAGAACTGTGCAGTAATCCATTTAATAATTTTAACACTAGTTTGAATGAACAAAAGATGCCGTTTTTTCATAAGAATCTGGATAACTGGTATGTTTTTTTTACATGTTATCGTTACCTACATAATATATATATTTTAAAATTCCATAGTGTGGAACTAGTATTTTTCAATAGGAACTTTTTCAACAAAATGGCTACCCATTTTGGAAGCCACATGGGTCTACCTTTAAATTCTGTATTAGCCAAATTAACCCTATAAATATCTTTTCTCATGTTTAATTGTTTCATAATTTTTTTTTTATATAAATCAGATATTTGTCCAGGGTGAATCCTTAATTTCCCAAGAAATTAAAAAAAGAATGAATAATATACCACAAGGAACATACAGAAGTTATTAAATTGTATTTATTGAGCTGGACAGATACCCTTATGCTTAAATTTTTTTCTTATACCGGTATAATTTTTATAGCACAGTTTCCTGGAACACAGTTCTTGGGATACAATTTCTTGGAGTACCTAACAAGTTCCTGGGATACAATTGACTGTATCAAACAAACAGTTCATGGAATACATAATACAGTTTCCTGAAATAAAAGTTTCCTGGGATACAAGTCCCTTTGGAGTAACAAGTTTCCTGAATACAGCTTCCTGCATACAGTTCCATGGAGTAAGCAGTCCATAAGAATACATCAGTAGTACCTACATCAATAGTTACAATACAACTTCATCTTCACAAACAAAAGTTCTAGTGTGCTAAGTATTTTTTTTATCGTTATTAACCCATCTTTTTTGTAACATCAATATAGAAATTATATACATTTTTTTCACTCTGTTAGTTTAATTTATTATACAGAAGCTTCAATTTTTTGTCAAACAGATTAAAAGTTAGCTGACCATTAAATTTGATTTTCTTCCTAATTTTCTTTTAGGAAAGAAAATTAGTGGCACCCTAAAATAGCTTTTTCTGTTTTTCTAGTTTTGCCAATATTAATTTGTTTCTCTTAAGATTAATAAGGTAACAAAGCCCTGCGAACTGGCTTAGTTTGCCATCAAATTTAATTGGTTAGTTAGGCAAGAATCTGCAATAATTATCATCATTTTTTTCAACGACATTCAATCTTATTATTTGTTCCATTTTAAATCGTTTGACTAAGTCCAAGTCAGAAACAAAAATAGCTGCTCCGGTCCCGTCATCATTTTTTGACCCATCTGTATACATTTTTATCACCTCCTGATTTATGGTAGCCAATGTTTTTTTCAAGATCAACTTATTTAAACTAGGTAAGTCCGAATATGATGGGTCTCTCTCTCTTTTCCTCTGAAAATTAATTGTATCGATAATAGTGTAAATCTTAGGGATTCGTTTATTCATTAATTAGTCAATTCAATTATTTTTTAGTTAATTACCTACCTGTTTATCGTTATCTTCCAGTGACCTTCAGTCGAAACAAATTTTTTGAAAGGCCAATAGTTTGCTGTGGACTCGCTTCCAGTTTTTTTTGCGTTAATATATTTCAACTTAATTCTTATTATCTTCTATTAGTAAATTTATCGAAAAAGTTTTTAGCGAAAATAATTGCCTCACTGTTGATCAAAGATGTAAAATCAAAATATCTTGAGTATGCAGTGGCGTACATGCATATTTTTTTTCGGAAATATTTTTGCCTTTTCTATATATATATAAATATATATATATATATATCTTTAGAGTATGTATCATAAGTACTTACTTACATATTTTTTTTATTAGGGGAGACCGGGTACAAAAGTAACACTGTACTTTTACCTCGATTTCTGGCTGGGTGTTATTATTATCATTAAGTTAATGGGACCATATATAAATTTAGTTTATCTTCTTCACACTAGAATCGATTTATTTCATAACGGTATGTTTTATATGAATAACAGAGACTTTGAAAAAAATCGTTAGTTGTTACTTTCGACCACGTAGGCAGGCCGAAAGTAACACGTTGTGGGTCGAAAGTAACAACACAAAAGGATTGGTAATGAATACAATACTAATTATGTTAAATCAACAAATTATTTATTCCAAGACTTTGTATCAATAACACAATTGGACTCCTGCATTTCAAATGCTCAAAAATTATATATTTTATAAAAACAAATCCATAAAAATTATTCCTTGTTTAAGTAACCACATGGGACCACATTCTACATTCGATACATCATATCCATTGTTCATTTGGTCGACTATTGCTAAAAGTTCCCAAACATATGAGACAGAAGCAATCGTCGTCGTCAGATCCATTTTCCTTGTCTTTTGGTGCCTTCTTTGTTTGCTTTCCTTTTCCCTTTCCTTTCGTAGATAACAATTTTCTCTTACCTTTTCCAGTTTCGGTTTGTAGTACCATTTTTTTGTCTTTATTTCATTGTTGGTATTCTTGTTCAATTAAGTTTTTTTCGGGCGTGTCCGTCAAAATATGATAGATCATTAAATCATAACGGGGACAAAAGTAACATGTTACTTTTGTACCCTTTCTTATTTTTTTTTAAAAAGTGTTATATAACCCTAAAACGGAACGTGCCAGACAAAAACGAATTTAAACAATTTACAATCAATCTAATCAAGAATGGATATGCAAACATTCAGATTACTATTATCCTTTTATGGCTACGTAAACACTGAATAAGAGAACGTCGAAATACTTACTTTTGATATGTAGCGTCCTGTCACATAGCCTAACAGCGCGTGGCATACTTGGCGATTGAATGCAAGTGAGGAGGGCGCTTCCGGCTATCACCTGACGGCGACGAAGTGGTGTTCGCCAATTGGATAAATCTAGAGAGCATTTGTTACTTTTGACCCACCGTTACTTTTGTACCCGGTCTCTCCTATCTATGTTTTTTTGACGTTTCGTTGTGTAATAAGCAATTCGTGAAGTATTTTTTTGTCTTATCGTATCTTTCTGTGTTTTTTGAGTACCTATTTGAGATACCAATACCAGTACCTGTCAAAATATTTGCTGTGTTTGTGTGATGATTTTTTTAATGTTTTGCTTGCACAATGACCAATGGCTACTGTGGACGCTAACTGGCAACCTCTCTTGTAGAACTTAAAAAAATATATCATCTAACTTTCCAGTGAAAATTTTTGACAGTCACTTTATCAATTTTGTCTCCTTTCTTCTGTCTTAGTCAATCATTTTTGTCGAATTTTTTTTTAATCCTTGGATTATATTTTATCAATGTGTTTGGCTTTGCTTTTCACTAGTTAATTTTTTTGCCTTAGGTGTAGGTACGTTTTTTCTTGTGTATGTAAGTATGACGAAAAATTCCATATAGAGGATTCAGAGTTAGTTAAATTTTTTTTTAAATCAGTAGAAGCTAAATTTATTTCTTAATAAATTAACATCTAAAAATACACATTGTATGGTACACTGTATTATATATCTTTTGAGCTGAATAGCTTTTGGAATGTGTCTTGAAAATAGGGAACTTTGTTTATTCAAATATCTATATATGGGTGATTCTCAACGTCAGATTTGACGAAAATAATTTTAGTTTTTTTTATGTAGTTAAATGATAAAACCAGAAAAGATGAATAGTGCTAGATAAATGGCCCAAATAAATAAAAAATATTTTTCACAATATTCATAATTTTTGCTGGGACAAAGCCACGGAGCTGAGATTTAATGGATTATCATACATTTTAATTACATTGTGACAAAATTATTTGAGTTAACTGTATAAACCCTCACTTCGTGGAATCTACTCATCATATGGTTTTGAATGAAAACTAACTGTTTTTAAATGACTCCACAATATATTCGTAAAAATCTGTAAATTGCAAGTAAATTGAAACAATTGTCAATTTACTTGCAATTTACAGATTTTTACGAATATATTGTGGAGTCATTTAAAAACAGTTAGTTTTCATTTAAAACCATACAAAATTATTTATCATGTGATAGGTATATGTGCAAATATTTAAACATAAAAAAAATTTCTCTCACAGTTTTCCATTTTTCATATTTTGCAATGTCGTTTTTTTTTAAATTCAAATAAGTACTCCAATTTCTTTGTAGTTACAATTGTTACATTTTCGTTTCAAACATTTATTATTGGTATGATTTTCACAAGTAAAGCTTTTTACAATATCATACGGAGCTGCTTCTTTAATGATGTTAAACACGTAACTCTATATCAGCCCCATAGTTGAATCTCAGCTCCTTTACCACAAAATGGTAACGGAGCTGAGAATTTTCAACATTTATCGCTGATTTCACTTTCAATTCTAAGGTTAGGATTTTGATATTTGACGAATTACTACAGTTTATTAAGAACAATAAAACCCCATTGTATTATGCAAGAATATATACCTCGACTGAAAATATACGTGAACACGGAACTGAGAATGAATAGTAACATTCTCACCTTTACTGATAATAATAACCAAAATAATACAGTACCTACCGATTACTTTCACTTACTTTTTTAGAATGAATGACATTAACTTACAAACAGACGCGCGTGTACGATTGCACATAAGCATTTTTGCCATCTAGTGGATATTCGTGAAGTCCAAGCTCTTGTTCACGGAACTGAGGTTACAACACGGGACAAATCAATGTTAGTCCAAAATGAATATTGTTGTTGAAAAATCAATGTCATTGTTCCTGACGCTGAGAATTTGAGAGTTTTTTATAAGAATAATCAGTTTATAAATACTTTTTTCAATTTTTCAAATGTGTCGTTCATATTCTACCTTGCCATACTGGATGTGGGGACATGACACGAAGCTGAGATCTCATCTAATGTTTCCAATATTTTGTTAAGTTATATCAAAAAAATTGAATTAGAGTTTAGAAAAGGATTGAGAACAAATGTAGTCAACTTATACATACTCAATTATTCTATCATTAAAACGTATATTCCGAAAAATTAACTGGGACATGAATACTGACGTTGCTGATAGTATCACCCATATAGTATAACTTATATAGGGTTGTCCAAAAAAAACCGGAATTTCCTTTTTTATTGATATTTTTTTTATTTATAGGTCGATTTTATTGATGTCGGTTTTGTTCAAAAGATAATTGATCAAGACACACTACTAATCTAATATTTCGCGTTTTGTTTGAAAAAACAAAATGGCGGACACATCCAAACTTTACCAAACTTTAAAACTGACTGGAAGTTTTTTGTTTCGCACTGTATATGTTTGCGAATTATTATACGAAAATTCAGACATTTGTGAATGTAACGAGAGGTCAAACATATAAATCGGTCAAAAGTTGTCTGATGTATGGCTCGAAAAAAACAAGTATGTTATTTTGTTGGACCAAAAATAAAACTACCGTTTGCCCTAAATGTCTATATTCTCATGACTCTGTAGTAATGTCATAAAAAAGAAGGGTCAAGTTTCTATTAAAAGCAACAAATTATGAACTGGTAGTCCAGTGTTGCCGATGCAAAAATGAAAATTACCCGAACTTACTATTCAAATTATCAGAATTTGTCAAAATTACCAAAAGGACACATTGGTTATCTAAAAAAAGGTAGAACGTGTCGCGGGACACACGGTAGGAGCTTTAGTTCCTTTTAAGCAAAAATTATGTAATACATTTGACGTTATAGATAAACGATTTGCATATTCTTTGGTGGTTGAGTACTGAGTAGTAAGCATACCAGACTCTCACGCGGTAGACCCGGGTTCGATTCCCCGCGAGGAAATTTTTTTACTGTTAATTTTATCTTTAAATAATTATTCTGCTTGATATTAATAACGACAACAGGTATACGTTTGAAATATTTAGCAGAATATTCATCATTATAGATAATGGTACGGTACCCTTCATGAGGGAGTTCGACTGGCAACATCTACCTATTCAGCATCGTATATTTAAAAAGGGAAACCGTAGCATTATACAAATTGGACATTCAAGAACTGTACGTTCACCACAAAAAAATTAGTGGAAACATAAAATTGAAACATAAAATAACATACTTGTTTTTTTCGAGCCATACATCAGACAATTTTTGACCGATTTATATGTTTGACCTCTCGTTACATTCACAAATGTCTGAACTTTCGTAAA
>CAJUYI010001071.1:4579-21704 GCA_910591695.1 Galerucella pusilla | reverse complement strand
TATTTCTCTACAAAATGTTATTGAAGAGGCATTAACGATTTGAATATTATCTTCTGTATGTTTTCTGAGGTATATTCTTCCAGTTATTTATTGAGAAATCCAACCACAAATCTTTATTGGGTAGGTATTTATTCCAACACGTTCGGTAACGTTCCAGCTACCGTTTTTAAAAATAGTTTGATTTTTAAAAAAATAATGAGAACGATTCAAGTAATAATTAATAACAGTAGTATTAATCTCACTTTTTGTAACTATTCCAATGTAGAGACTGCAGCTTGGTTGGTTCCACCAGAAATGTCTCCTCAAATGCATTCTAATTAGCGAATGAAATAAGTATGCTCATGCAACATCACACATTACCAGCAAATTAATTCCAAGAATCACAAATCGCTTGCAAAAAGGCGTAAAAATTTCTGTTTCCTAAAAGATTAGAATTCAAATGGACTCACGACTTCCATGTATGCTCATCCTAGTTGTACATCAATAGGGATAGGTGTCACATACAAAATAATGGAGAGCTGTGTTATCGGCAGACAGCGGCAAAAGAAGGAGGGCATATACGAGTGCTCGTAACCGTATCAGATGGTGTTAACTTCAAAATATGTGGTTTTAAATGAAACTAACTGTTTTTAAATGACTCCACAATATATTTGTAAAAATGTGTAAATTGCAAGTAAATTGACAATTGTCAATTGTCAATTGTCAAAATGAAACTAACTGTTTTTAAATGACTCCACAATATATTTGTAAAAATGTGTAAATTGCAAGTAAATTGACAATTGTCAATTGTCAATTGTCAATTGTCAATTGTCAATTTACTTGCAATTTACACATTTTTACAAATATATTGTGGAGTCATTTAAAAACAGTTAGTTCCATTTAAAACCATATGATGAGTAGATTCCACGAAGTGAGGGTTTATACAGTTAACTCAATTCAAAATATGTGTTTCTCCATTCATCAGTCAATAAGGTCTTGATTACCTTAGATTAATTTTTAAAAAAATAATGAGAACGATTCAAGTCATAATTAATAACAGTAGTATTAATCTCACTTTTTGTAACTATTCTAATGTAGAGACTGCAGCTTGGTTGGTTCCACTAGAAATGTCTCCTCAAATGCATTCGAATTAGCGAATGAAATAAGTATGCTCATGCAACATCACACATTACCAGCAAATTAATTCCAAGCCTCACAAATCGCTTGCAAAAAGGCGTAAAAATTTCTGTTTTCTAAAAGATTAGAATTCAAATGGACTCACGACTTCCATGTATGCTCATCCTAGTTGTACATCAATAGGGATAGGTGTCACATACAAAATAATGGAGAGCTGTGTTATCGGCAGACAGCGGCAAATGAAGGAGCGCATATACGAGTGCTCGTAACCGTATCAGATGGTGTTAACTTCAAAATATGTGTTCCTCCATTCGTCAGTCAATAAGGTCTTGATTACCTTAGGTTAATGTCAATCTCAAATCCTATACAGAGACGGATCTCAAAAAAAGATAAAATCCCCTAATAATAACGATGAGAAATAAATTGACTGGGTTCACAAACCCTAATTGGGCGCTTTCACATTGTTGGATGGGAAAATTAATTCTACATAAATTTAATGACGAGGAAATTGGAAATGTTCTCCAAATAGAGGACATGGCAAGTAATTTCCGGACTTTGAATTTAAGGAATCGTCATCGCAGCTATTCAAGCTCATTGTATTCGACTGGGCGTAGGAGCAAATACATAGTTCACTTCTTTTTCAGTTAAATATTTTTTTCACTAGTTAAGGCGCACTGAATATTAGGATTGCGATTGGAATCACTTAAGTTCAACCTAGTTTACGATCGCGCTTGAAACCTGGGAAACTTTCCTGTATGTATGTATCCTGAACTTTTAATTACAGTGCAGAATTCCATCAATAATAACTGGTCATCAGTCTAAACCCAATTTCAAACCGTTTGAGCATTAATCATACCAGATAAATAGCAGTATGCGTTGTTTTCATGCTGACATCCTGTTTACTAGACAGGCGCTTCAACCAACTAAGCCAAGGCGTCAGATACATGTTGCCGTTATCAATATCGAACAAAAACAAGCATAAAAATCAGGTTTGTGAAATATTATTTTGCGGCAACAGAAAAACATCATCTGTGAAAATTTCATTTGTTCAACTGACACGGTTGATGAGATATAGCCTGGCAACAGACGGACGGACAGCGAAGTCTTATTAATAGGCTCCGTTCCTCACCCTCTGGGTACGGAGCCCTGAAAATAGGTTACACCATCTTGTATAAGAGCTCATCAGGATTCAAAAAAAAATCACATAGTTTATGGATTAATAGCAAATTATATAAAAGGTCAGTGTGAGTTATTGATTAATTGAAAGTGATTGTTTTCTTCACTTGTAAAAATCTAACATTTTGGTGGTTTCAACCAATTACATTATTCTAGCCAATCATTCGGTATTATACTGATAAAACTGCTTCCTCATCGATAATACCTTGTTAACATTGGAAAGTCTAAATTTTACTTGGAATTTGTGATTATTGACAACTAAAAGTGCTTCGAAGTTCATTAAAAAGTGAACACAAACCGATTCAGTGCTATCACCCAAGAGAATATTGAACATTTAATACAAAATTCCACTCCACAACTGATGGAAAAAATAATCTCCCCAAATACAACTCGCTCTTCAAATTTTATCACATAATTTTTTATTTTCATCACTTAAACTTGTTCATTTGAGGCAAAAACATTCAAACGAACCGAATTTAGATAAAATCCCTCGTCCTAACGAACTCGTGAATTCATCAATCGGTTTGTTTTCATATTTTTGCCAAATAACAAGTTTTCGTAGAAAAGAAAAAATTATCGGTAAAATTTGAAGCACTCGTGGTATTACCTTTGATAATTGGTAGTAACACCAAATCAAACCTCCTTGATTTTTTATTCAAAGCCGGTTCTGACATTTAGAATATACAATGGTGGGAACGTTTCTTAGCGGTCACAGAAAATCACCGAGCGACCGACGTATTCGTCAAAGGTAACTAATGTTTTTCATTGATGTAATATTTTGTTGGTGTCTAGATTGTTGAGTTGTCTGATAGACTTTACCATAAGCGAATACAATATTGGAGGCTATTGGAACAATTTAAAAATCCGTCAATCTGTAAAGGACTTGACAAAATCATAGGGATAATTTCCAATATTACTACCATAGTCATTGTACAACAATACTCTCCGAAATAATAAACTGTATTTTGGAAAATTTAGGAGTTCATTTTATTTCTTTTGAACATAATAATATCTGTACCTACATATTATGAGTTATTTGCTTTTATAATTAATTATAAAGGAAAATTTATGGTACTTCGTGGTCTGGTAAAAGAGTTTGGCTAAGTACCGTTTGAAAAGTATGGGACGTAAGAGCTAATATGAAATAAAACAGGCCTGTTGAGAAGTGGGACGGGAATAGCTGGTAATTAAGCATATATCGATATTATCTACATCAATATATACCTAGTTTTTGCATAAATTGAGGAGGTATCTTATTTTCGTTTTGTACAAGATAGTATCAATTGAAATACGCTATTAAACAACTATTAAACAAGTCCTCCGCTTCTCATGTGAATATTCATTATTCCACTATAATAATGGGTCTGATAGTAAAGACTTTGCTAAGCGTGTTCGTATGCAACCAGATTTATATCTTCATATGAAGGTAATAATTATACTTTCATTACACCTATGATAAGAAAATACTGTCACTCAATTAGCTAGTTATAAATACATAGTCAAATGGTTAAAATTCACATGCTTTCGATAAGAGCTTCAATCTACACGCATTGTGAATGATGTTATAAATATGTTTAATATGTGAAAAACTGTTTTCAACTTAACCTTGATGATACAGGAAACGAAAAATTGATATTTCATCACATTCGATAAAAAAAACAAAATTACTTCTACATGAACTTCTTAAAATTGCTTTTCCAATATTTATCCCTACCTTAATTTATTTTTTGTATAAACAGAAATAAATATTATTCCATCACTTCTCTCAGGCTCACGAGAACTTTCAATTTTCATTATACTTCCTTTGGAATAAGTCCATGTTTCATCTGAGCGTATTATTTCTCTTGGATAAATATACAGTGCTATTCAAAAGTCCCATCTCCAACTCGTATCTTTTGAACGGCAACACTTACATTAATGAAATTTGGAGGGTGAAAATAAAGTTTTGTCAACTTCTCTACGAATGGTAACAGGTAACGTAATGGTAATAGATGACGTCACAGTGCCGCTCTGGCCAATAATTTTGAATAGGACCTTATGGCAAGGCATTGACATCGGCTACATAGCCATATTAATTTTGTTTGGGTTTAGACTAATTTTGAAAGATAAATTGAATAAATACCAAAATTATCATTTGAAATTTGAATATGAATATGATTTTTCAGTCCGCCTCTGGTTAGTTGTCAAAAAATTGACGTTTTTTATTTAATAGTATTTGTTAAGAATTCAAGATAATTCTTAACAGACTTGCTTGGCTAAATAAATTGTGCATTTTCTTCGTTAATAACATTATTTATTTCTGAGTTAATTATCATTGATGACTGAACATCTAAAAGTTTCTCTACATATCTATATAAAAAAAAAGAAAGAATGTACTTAGCAACCGTTGTTATGATGAGATGTCATTGTTATTTTTATAAACGAATTGTCAAATAATCGAAAAATTACGAAAAAAGCGTTTAATTACCCATCGTACTTCAACTATAAAGTTTATATCAACGAAGGTTTTCTGCGAGGGACCTGATAGCAAAGGAGGGAAGTAATAAAAAATAAATACAGTCCACTTAAAATAAAATAATTCCTTCCCAAGCCACCGAATCCTTGCCCAGTATTTGTTGCTTTGCAAAGTTTTTTTAAATAGCTTGAATATTTAATATTATTATTGTTTAACCAGACGTACTCAAGCCGACAAAGTAGCAGCTACTTAAATAATTGGTAAATCTCGAAAGAATCTCCATGAAACGGAACGTTTATTTAATAAGAGATCCTATCTCCAGAACTTATTTGAGGGAGCTTCTTCACAAGTTTGAAGCAACAGGTAGTGTTCAAGATGCCAAACGATCTGGTCGACCAATATTTGGACATTTGGTGATAAAAAAATTTATATAGTTGCTGAAATGGTAGTAAGCCCTACTTCCTTTTCAGCTAAAGTTGCGTATATCTGTGAAGTAAGTAAAAGTACAGTACAGAGAGTGTTGGCTAAAAATAAATTCAATCCATACAAGTTAAAAATGGTGCACCACCTTTCGGATGACGACCTCGACAGAAGACTCGAATTCTGTGAATGTATGACAAATAAAGTTAGTTAATACCCACATTACACAAAAACAATTTGTTTCAGTGACAGAAGTACTTTTTGCCTCAATGGAAATGTGAATACACAAAATGTTAGGTATTGGAGTGACACAAATCCTCACACCTTCCGTGAACAACATACCCAATTTCCAGAGTCAATGTTTGGGCAGATATTTTGGGAAACCACATAGTTGGTTCTGTTTTCCTAAATTCAAATTCAAGCGGTGAAGTGTATCTGGAGATGTTACAAAATGTTAATTCTTGAAATTCTGGAAGATAATCCAGATGAACTTGGCCATCTGGAAATAACATTTCAACAAGATGGTGCAGTAAGACGTTATCTGGATCAAGAATATCGAGGTAGATGGATCGGCCGGCGAGGTCTTATAGAATGGCCACCTCGGTGACCAGAACTAACACTATTAGATTTTTTTATATGAGGGTACTTGAAATCCAAGGTTTATACTACGGCACCAGATAGCATTGGCGTATTGAAAGAAAGAATTATTGAAGAATGCAATGCAATTTCAGCTGACACATTCAAACGAGTACAAGACTGACAAGAGTTTACTAATAGGATGTATTACTGTCAGGAAGTAGACGGAGCACATTTCGAACACTTGCTATAAGAATCCATTGTTGATATTTGATTAATTAGGTTTAAAAAAATAATTTCAACAATTTTGGTATTTATTTAATTTATCCGTCAAAATCAGTTTAAACCCAAACAAAATTAATATAGCTATGTAACCAATGTCAATGCCTTTCAAACGAGATATCAGTTGCCATAAGGTCATACTTAACATTATTGGCCAGAGTGGCACTGTGACGTCATCTATTACTATCGCGTCACCTGTTACCATTCGTAGAGAAGTTTAGAATCATATCCACCCTTCAAATTTTAATAATGTAAGTTTAGCAGTTCGAAAGATACAAGGGGGGAGGAGACTTTTGAATAGCACTGTATATTATCGTTGAGTGACTAATGTTAATGTGATGACCTTGAATTGTATTACAAATTTTATGCACGTTAATTTTAATCCACTATATTAATTTGAATTACATTTGAAAAGCATTATTTCACAATATTCGAATTTATGAAACAATTTTATGCACGCCATTTGGCGGCTTTTTCCTTCAAAGGGATTAAAAATATGGGTCATCACATTAACAATAGATACACTATAACTCTTATACAAAAATAAATTCTAATCCTACTTCATAATTACAAACATCATGTAACAAACTTGTTGAGAAGTTATTTGATTCTAATCAAATAGATATAAATACAAAAAAAACAATTAACCACATATAATAGTACTATAGCTAAATACTATAGTTTGCCAAAGATACATAAACCCAATTTATCAGTAAGACCGATTGTAGCCTCTATGGAAATTCCTACAGAACATTTATCAGCATATATAGCAAATATACTAACTAATGCATATGATTGTAATAATGAATATTTTATAAAAGATTCTTTCCAAATCTCACAATTACTTAATAAAATGAAACTTCCATCAAACTATGTTTTGGCAAGTCTAGATGTAACATCTTTATTTAGTAATGTATACTTAGAAATTAGTTTAAAGTCTATTGAAAAAAATTGGGAACGTATTCGTTTACATTGTAACATAAACAAAAAAACCTTTTTAGAAATTATTACTTATTTATTCAATAATACTTTTTTCACTTTTGATAATAAATATTATAAACAAACTTTTGGTACACCCATGGGAGCAAATATATCTCCAATTCTAGCTACATATGTTATGGATGATTTGTTAAACAGTGTTATTCCTCAATTATCTTTTCGTCTTTGTTTTATAAAAAAAATATGTAGACGATATAATATTGGCATTACCCAGTACAGGCATCAATGAGATATTAGAAAAATTCAATAGTTATAATCACTACATCCAATTTACTATTGAGAAAGAAGATAAAAAACAATCTGTTCCATTTCTAGACACCAGACTTATAAGAATTAATGATATAATTACAGTTGACTGGTATAGAAAACCTTGTAGTTCAGGTAGATATATAAACTATTTTTCATATCATAAATTTCCAACGAAAATAAATTTGATAAAGCAAATGAAAAATAGAGTAATTAATATCTCAGATCATACGATGCATAATAAAAATTTTAATATATTATATAATCTATTCATAAATAATGGATATCCAAAAACATTAGTAAGGAAAATACTGTTCAACACTCCTCATCCAATACAATCATCTATGATCCTAATTTATTAACTGATAACGTAGAAAATATAACGAATACAAATTTAACTAATACCTTTTATGCATCTTTACCATATTTTAGAGAACTTACACCTAGGATTTCCAAAATTTTGAAAGAAGTAACTAACATAAAACTTGCAAATAAAAATGTTCTGACAATTAATCGTGTTTTTAGTAAATTGAAAGAAATTGATCCTTATACTGAACGTTCTAATGTCGTATATAGATTAACATGCTCTACATGTGAATCTGTATATTATGTGGGTCAGACTTCCCAAAAAATTACAAAGCGCTTAGCTCTATCTATATAAGAGTGACGATTATACCCAGAACGTTCGGCATTAGCAGAACATGTTTTCTCAACAAAACATGTAATTGATTATAAAAACTTTAAGATTCTATGTAAAGAAGACAATTACTCTAAAAGGATTTTCCTGGAAATGAGATTCATTGCTCAAGAGAATAATTGTTTAGATAAAAGAACTGATATTCAAAATCTAAATTCAATTTATAGTTATTTATTATCATTTGACAATGAAAAAAATGTGTTTTTGTTTCATTATGTGCTCAAAAAATTATCGCTGAAAAAAGGGCTTAAATGCCTTAGCAGTGTCGCTGTTTTTTCACAACTATCATAAGAGCGATTATTAGAATGAATTGCAGTTGTTTTAAAATCGATCTACCACGAAATTTGAGAAAATTGTAAATTGATGCCTGAGGCCTCGGCAGATAACAATATTATCCTGAGGTGGGTAAAAGGGCACGACAGGAGTAAAGGAAATCGCATTGCCGATTCTTTAGCCAGTGACACCTACGGCCTAAATACTTCGACAATTGCGCAACTAGCCAAACGTACGTTACACCCATGCTCAATCCCCTAAGAGATGGGATGGAATCAAAGGACGCAGTCTTGCCAGGATCACCCTGGGCGACCTTGGGAAGCCTGCGCCCAAGAAATATCTGGCGATGACCAGAAAAAACCCACGTTTAAGAGTAGGATCTCTGACTGGCCACTGTCATTTAAGGAAACACCTCCGTACTATGGGGCTAGTGGACACACCTCTATGCAGGATGTGTGAACAGGAAGATAAAAATGTCAGGCATGTCTTATGCGAGTGTCCGGAGTTATCGTCAATAAGAGAGTGTGTTCGGTGAGTCTTGGCCTACACCTGCCCCCAAAAAAGAAGATGTCTCCTAGTGACCTGTCCACCTTCCTGAGGAGGATAGGATGGACGATGATCTAGGAGGACAGCTCCTCAGGAGGATGTACAATGGGTCACATATGGCCCAAGTGCTGTGAGCCTACACTCACCCTCCCTACTCTACAGATACAGATACAGATACAGATACAGATAGTGTTCTTGAAGAGTTGATATTGACTACTGGACTGAATACTTCATCGTAGTCGAGACCTTTTGTTTGTTGACAACCCCTAACCACTAGTCTTGCTTAATAGGTGCCATTATCATTAATTTTAATAACCATTTGTTTGTTAAAACTTTCTTGTTGTTGGATTCATCTCGATTAACGTATTCCCATGTCTGGTTGCCTTCCAATGAGTCTTTTCCATCTTTTATTGCTTGCTTCCAATATTGCTTTTTTCACATTGTATTGCTCCATTATATGTCAGTAGAACGTAATTACCATAACGACTCGGTTTCATTATTATTCCATCTCTTCCTATTTCTGCTTCATTGTACTAAGGTTGATTCTTTTTCATCATTTTTTCCATCAATATGTTATATCATCTTTTGTCACTTTTACATCTTCGTGTTGTGAAGTTTCTATTTGTGTTTCACTTACTGTATTTTCTATGTTTTCTATTAATCTGTCACATTTTTCTGGCACTTCTTTCGAATTTTCATATATTTCTTCCTAGCTTTCTTGTATTTCTTCTGTTTCCATTCTAATATTGGCTGTTTACATTTCATTTTTAGGTTTCTCAAATATCCCATCTCTTTTTATAATTAATTTTTGTCTTTTTCCATCCAATAGTCGGTATCCATATGTTGCAAAACCTACGAATATATATTTTTTACACCAATTCTTGTAGCTTTATTAAGTATCCTAGATTAGTTGCATATGCTTCTGATCCAAATATTTAGATTCTTCTCAAATCTGGTATTTTATCTGTCCACATCTGGAATGGTGTCACTTTGTTGGGTACTGACTCTGTAGGGCTTCGGTTTATTATGTATGCGGCAATTCTAGCTGCTTCAACCCAGAATTTCTTGTCAATTCGACTATCAAATAACAACGATCCTATTTTTTCGATTAAAGTTCTATTGAAACGCTCAGTTTTTCCATTTAACTGTGGTGTGTAAGGTATAGTTGTGTCTAATTTTATTCCTTTTTCTCTACAGTAAATCATCACTTCATTATTTTCTTATTCGCCTCCATTATCGCATCTCATGTTTGATACTTTTGTGTTTTTTTATATTTCATTATCCTTTTCATATTATTTTATAAAACTTGTTTCATTTTTTTATTCCAATATATAAATTACTGTCCAATTTGTGTGTAGTCATTTATAATGGTAAGTGTATACTTCTTGTTATCTTCTGTAAGTTCCTTGTGGCATTACTTATATTCTTTTTTCTTATTCTTTTGGGAATCAAACCACAAGAATGTTTTTTATTTTCTATTTCGACGTTTCGGTAGCGTTCCAGCTACCGTTGTCAAGATTAACTAGTAATAAAATTGATAAAAAAATTTTTGGTCCCTATCTGACACAACGAAAAAATATGACAACTAGACAATCAATAATATTTTGAAGTTTAAGACTGCAAAACTTTGTTGTCAAATTTTATTAAGGTCCATTCATAGTAGATCACACCTCTGGTGAAATGTGAAATAAAATATTTTATTTTATGACATTCTAACGATATGATAGTCTACTAGAAATGGAATCCAGTGAAGTGCACGTTCCAGGAACGGTTTTTATTGGGATAGCGCTTTTTTAGCTTATTTTGGAAATGTTGTTAATGAAACGCGTTTGTTGTTACTTTTTTTTTTTGTATGATCATTTTGAAAATAACTCAGTTTGGTGATTTTGTGTATTGAAGTGTGTATCGATTAACAACTATTCCAATGATAAATCATAAGAAAACCTGGATAAAAACTTATGATGCTATCCTGATAACGCAGGTAATTGATTATTGGAAATTTCTCTTTCTAACATTGGTAACCAAATTTGACTACATTCGGCTGAAATACTAGCTACACATTTATATGTATTTAGTTGTATCAAAGCACTTTCTTTGATTTTTCGTCTTTTATTATTGGGCTCTTTCAATATTATTTTTGTCGAATCCCATTGAATTTTATGCCCCTCTTTCCAAGCATGTTTACAAATACCTGACTTAAGGAAGGACTTAAGGAGCAGTAGAGTACTCAAAATTTTTGACATAAGCATGTCATCGCTTATATACATTTCATCTAATGTTTCACAATTCATCATATGAATCAGGATTTTATATCAATAAGTTATTGTGAGTGAATAAATCGTTACTAATCGGAATATTTTACCTAAAACCCTCCCTCCGACGATTTTATATTGTCAACCTGTTACACTGGCGCCCAACGTGGGGCTAGGAAAATTCCAAAGAACGTTTTTAAGAACTGCAAAAACTTTTGTTTTAGTGATATACGGTTATACAAGGTTTCGGACAATAACTCGAGAATTCGGTAATTAAGAACTTTGTTATAAAAACAAGTGTTGTTTTGTGTAACATCAGCATAAAGTATTTTGACACGTGCTTTTAAGGATCTTAAAGAGGTTAAGGTTTGAAAACATTTGCAATAAAGTAAGTCCTTTCCAATTTTACTTTAAAATCTGTTTTGTTATATATACAGAGTGGACATTTATTTCAATCATTTGAACTTTGAACTTTTGTTTATATCTACGCTTAAACGTTTAATAAGCTGTAAGTGCCAAGTTTTATAAAATGCCGCCGAAAAAAGAGGAACATAATAATGGAGCCGCAGCTTCCATTCTAATGTCTCAGCAGCAATTATTGGACTTAATTAATGCTTTAAGTAATTCAAACAAACAATCCACTCAATAACTTTTACAAAACTTTCAGTTTTCTGGTCCTTCTAATAGTAATAATAATCGAACGGGTAATTTTGCAAAATGTACGACTCGTTTTAATGATTCAAATGAATCTAATGTGGAAGCATTTATAGACAGTATTTGTACGTATGAAGATTGTACTTCAGTCTCCGATGAAAATGCTTTACGCGGACTTCCTATGCTTTTAGAAGGTGTCGCCGCTACCTGGTGGCAAGGTGTCAAAAAGACAGTTGTTTCGTGGAACGATGCAGTGAAACTTTTAAAGGACACTTATACAAAAACTCATCCGCCGCATTTCATTTTTAGAGACATTTTCGCGAAAGAACAGGAGGTAGGAGAATCTTCTGAACTGTTTATTTGTTCTATTCGTGCTTTATTTTCCAAGTTGCCGTATGATTTGCCGTTAGCGGCACAACTCGATATGATTTACGGGCTATTAAATCGTAAGCTGCGAAAACGTTTGCCAGGCAATCAATTTGACAATTTCGAAAGTCTTCTGATGCAACTCCGGGATATTGAACAATCTATGAAAGAAAGTGATCAAACTTCTTCCAATAAATTTGACGTTAAGAGTCATGACAAAAGAGATAAACAGTTATATTGTCGTTATTGTAAAAAAGCAGGTCACTCCAAAGAGAATTGTAAACAATTGATGAAAAAGGAAAAAACAAATTACCAATATGGGCCCACTGTTTCATCATTGACGCCGGTTAAAAATCTTTCGAAAAGCGACGAAAATCCGCCAAACGCGAAACTTGTTTGTTACGGTTGCGGTGCTCCGGGTGTCATTCGGTCCAAATGTACTACGTGTCAAGAAAAAACTAAAACAGTAGTTCAATCTGTTGCTTTCAATCAAATCATAACAGAAAATGATTCTATTAAAAATTCTGATTTAAACTTATATTCTGTTTCGATGTCTAGACCTTTGCTACCAATCACAATTGAAAATGTCGACGGAGTCGGATTCGCCGATTCAGGCGCACAAGGTAGTATAGAAGGTGCTAGTTTGTATAAGCTATTAAAACAAAAAAATTACGAGTTCACGAAAACTAAAATGAACATTTCTTATGCGGACGGTAATATCCAAGATAAAGATATTCTGAAAACGAACGTCGATGTTTTCATTTAAGACAAAATGGTGTCCGTTACATTTATCATTTTCCCAGAACTTGAACATAACAGAACGCTTTTAGGAGTGGATTTCCTTGAGAAAGCTAAGATTATTTTGAATATCGCTGATGATTGTTGGTATTTTTGTGAAGATCGAACAAAAGAGTTTCCGTTTGTTAAAGAATTCACTTTTGATGATTCACCGTTACAAATTTGCGAAGTATCAGAAACTTTTGAAAAACATATTGAAGACTTGACTGCCGTGTTTCAGAGACTTAAGTTGTTAAAATTACGCGCGCGTCGTGACAAGTGCTCTTTCGTAAGAAACTCCGTATTATATCTCGGTCACGTGATTACTCCTCAGGGCATCGAGCCAAATCCTGAAAAGACTGCCGCCATTAAAAATTTAAGTGAACCTAGCTGTATCAAACATGTTCATAGTTTTGTACAGACGTGCTCGTGGTACCGTAAATTTGTGCCGAACTTTGCCGACATAGCTCGACCCTTAACAAACTTACTTAAGAAAAACGCGGAATTTCACTTTGGCGAAAAAGAGAAGTGCGCGTTTCAAACTTTAAAAGACATTCTTACGTCGTCTCCGGTTTCGATACAGGCTGATCAGACAAAGCCTTACATACTTCGGACCGACGCCAGCCAATATGCTCTCGGTGCGGTATTACTTCAGGGGGAGGAAAATATGGAACGACCCGTAGAATATGCAAGTCGCTTGTTAACTTCTGCTGAACGCAAATTCTCTACTACTGAGCGCGAAGCTCTTGCGATTGTTTGGAGTACCGAAAAATTTCGAGCTTATTTAGAAAATGCGGAAGTAACCATTGTTACGGATCATCAACCATTGAAATGGCTTTTAACCTTGAAAACCCCTTCGGGACGTCTCGCAAGATGGGCCTTAAAACTTCAAGGACTCAATATGAATATAGTTTATATGCCTGGGAAATCTAATGTTGTTGCCGATATGCTATCTCGACCTTTTTGTCCACATCCAGCAGATGATACTTGTGATATTTGCTTCGTCACTGTGGAAATGCCCAGATATGCACCAGAGGACCTTAGAACCCAACAACTTGCTGATAACGACGTTGCTAAAATTATTAAATCTCTAGAATCAGAAGATCTAGTAGAATTGACCAGATGGTCTGAACGAGGTTACCAACTCGCTGATGGAGTTCTTTATCATTTCAACCCTGACAATGACTCCGAAAATCCCCAGCTGGTGATTCCTGAACCTTTACGAGAAGACATACTGAAACAATACCATGACGCTGACACTGCTGGTCATTATGGTGGTGACCACACCTATAAGAAAATTGCCGAAAAATCCTTTTGGACTGGTATGCGAAGATACATTGCCAACCATGTCAAGAATTGTTTAGATTGTCAACGGTATAAAAGTACGAACCTTAAGCCTGCAGGATTGAGGTTTTCCTTCGCTTTGGCACTCCTAGAAAATTGATTTCTGATAATGGAGTTCAGTTCATCTCGGATGTGATGCAGAAAGTAACCCATTGCTTTGGAATAAAAAGCTCCTTTATTCCTTTGTATCATCCAGCTAGTAATCCTGTTGAAAGGAAGAATCGTGAACTAAAAACTCAGTTATCCATATTAGTTCAAGGACAACACGACAAATGGGATGAGCACTTGAGCAGTATCCGATTTGCCATTAACTCTACAGTCTGCGATTCTACAGGGCAGACTCCAGCCTATCTGACGTTTGGTCGACAATTGAGGGCACCCCAAGATTGTGTTTATGATTTACGCCAAATTGTCTCCGCCGAGAACTTTGTTCCAAGAATCACTCCTTATTTAAGCAAATTAGCTGATGTCCTTTGTCTTTCCCACGAAGTCTTAATTAAAAAGCAAGACCAGAGAAAAGAAGCTGTTGACCAAGATAGGAGAAATATATTTTATGAAAAGGGAGATAAAATTTTACTCTCGACTCATTCATTAAGTAATGCCCAGAAAGGATATACCAATAAATTCGCCACTAAGCGTGATGGCCCTTATATTATTTCCAAAGTTGTCACGCCTACTTCGTATGAAATTTCTACATGTGATGGATTGGAAATCCTTGGGCGCTATCATGTTGCTGACCTCAGCCCTTATCTTGCTAAAGAAGAAATTTCGATTCCCCAGCCCGTGGTTTCCAAGAAGAAGAGAGGCCGTCCAAAGAAAAAATGAATTTTTGGCTATCTGACGTCGGAGGACCGTTACGTCATCTAGAGGGGGAGTGTGTAGCAAGATTCCCGATAATAAATTCAACGTGGCAACTGCGCTTTTTGGTTGATCCGCCTTTTGAACTGTCCGTTAGAGTAGTGTGCTAATTAGTTCTTTAGAGTCAACATGTAAAACTCTGTTTATCATTTACCGGCTTTTCTCATTTCTATTTTTACTGTTATTTACCTTTATTTTATAACCATTTTATATCAATAAGTTATTGTGAGTGAATAAATCGTTACTAATCGGAATATTTTACCTAAAACCCTCCCTCCGACGATTTTATATTGTCAACCTGTTACAAAACTTTGTTTTTCAGTCCGGACCAGGTATAGGACATTGTACAAGAATTATATCTTAAATATCCTGGAGAAGCCAAAAAATGAATAATATACAATTATACAGGGGGTTGCATTTAAAATAGGAGAGTTGGTGAAGGCCACACGCCCTCATATATTCGTTATCAAATTGATTCCATTCGGCTGTTCTACTCTGTATATACGCTATACGCTACTGATATGAAGTTTTGGTTTCCTGGTATATTATAAAGTATAAAGTGAAATGGAGAGACCTAAACGTGATGTTCATTTGGAAATTGAATGATATACAATTTAATTTGTTATAACGACCTAAAAACTTGTAATCTCATTTACATTGAAAGATGAACAAGAAATTCAAGAGAATGCATATTTTAAGACTTGGTTTTGGTTACGTCAATTCTGTCATTGAAACTATTTATATACAAATAGGTTGCCTTCCAAATGTGTATTGATGAAAATGTAATTTAAATGATGTCATGAGGAATCTACTTTTTGTGACGGATAATCTTCAAAATAGGTGAGTACTACGATTTTTGTTACAATCCGTGAAAAACTCCTGTATAGTTTCAGAAACTTATAAATTTGTAGACATGATTTTCGATTCACTTTTAAATTCATCCAATCGCCGTTTCAGTAAAGTGATTATTTGTGGATAATATCCTGTTAATGTGAATAGATGATCCATAGTAAAGTTGGTTTCTGTTTTCAATAATTTCCCAAAATACATAAGGAAAACATCCTCCGGAAATAATTTAACGTTATAATTGTGTCACCAATCCATAATTTTTTCATGGCTTATTTCATATAGGTATTTTTTTGGATTTAAGCGGTAACATATAGTTTTTCACATTAAACTTCATCGAACAGTCTATCATAATAGACGATTTTGTGGGCAGGATTTGTTGATTTTCCAATATAAGCTCGCTCTCTCCATAAATATCTATAAGGGTTACGAGGGTCGTAACCTATGACTTAAATAATTCTTGCTATTTGGTTGGTTTTTTATTATTATCATACTCCTCCAAAAATTCAATATTGAAGTCACCCTCGGGTACACCTTGTTTAATTGGGTGTATTTTTATCAATATGAGAAAGTTACTATTGTCAGAGAAAGATTGGTGTATTTTCTCAGCAATTGTCATGAAACAAGTTCCGCTTATGATATTGATTGATAACGAACTCGGCAAGCAATAACATTTTTTTCTCTGAAACATCAGACATAATTCACCGTTCCATACAAGCGCATTCACGACATTTTTATTTTTCTGTTCTTCTTTTATGGTAACCACTTCCTCTTATATCAAGAATGAGAAAAGAGGATGTGCGATCTGGTATTAGCACTATTAAAACAGTAAATGTAGGAAACAACTACCTACTGTTGTGTTAGTTGCCTTACATGTAAGAAATTATCTCACGTGACATTGTTCTTGTGGAGAATGTGACTTTGAAGAGTAGGCGATCTTAAAAAATGAGGAACACATTACCGTTTTCGAAATAACATACTGTTTATAGGTACAGAGTGGACAACTATCGGTGGAACGGTATTTCAGATTCTCTGGTTAGGGAGGGCCTTGCCACTGGGCTCGGTTCTGGGACCGACGATCTGGAAGTGTGTGTTTCACGAAGGATAGTAGGTGAAAAGGAATGTAAGAATACGTTGTATGGGGACGATGTCTGTATGGTATGTACGGCAGAGCTAGAGGCAGAGCTAGAAAGAAAGGAGTAGAGGAAAGTTCCCTATGTAGGGGTTGCGGCATGACTGATG
>CAJUYI010001070.1:70902-88941 GCA_910591695.1 Galerucella pusilla | reverse complement strand
TCCTAAAGAATGGTCACCTCGGTCGCCAGATCTGACACTATTAGATTGTTTTCTATGGGAGTACTTGAAATTCAGGGTTTATACTACGGCACCCGATAGCATTGGCGTTTTGAAAGAAAGAATTATTGAAGAATGCAATGCAATTTCAGCTGACACATTCGAACGAGTACGACAAGAGTTTTTACTAATAGGATGTATTACTTTTCCCACTTACCGTTCACCGTTCAATGCGTTCACTTCGAAAACCAAAGAATTTGTGTAGTTTTCAAACTGCATTTTGGAGAATTGATTCGAAACATTTTCAAAAATGCAAGGTCTAATCAATAATTATTGATATTTGATTCACACCGACCGAGCCTTTTAGATAAAAACTACCATATTGCGTGTCTGCGCAATCTTTGAAAAATATATTAGTAATGCCTACGTGATTCTATTTCTGGAATATTATAAATTGATAAAACGTGAAGTTCTAATGTTCCAACGGCAACAAATGAATACATTATCGGGTTCCGTGAGTATTATTCAAATTAAGGTTAGAATGTATTGTTTTAATTAAGGCAATTAAATAATATTCAAAGTGAAATGCTTTCCACGTCAAGTGAAAGTGAACAAATGGTGTGATATTTGCATTATATTAAGTTGTGTGAAAATGTTTACAAGAAATTGATTTATGATGGTGCCTAATATGCTGGGTTTCACATTAAAATTTAATTTGCCTGAACAATGCTAAAACCGACAAAGAGCAAAATGAGATTCCGGTGAATGAAAATGAAAAATGGCTATGAAAAGTAAAATCTAGGAATAAGTATAATTTGGAGTTAGTTTTTTTCAATTCCATTTAAATAAATCGTTCCGCTTGCCGCCTCCTTTCGTAAACTTTCCGGAGCCATGGCAACTGCTGCTCTTAATTATTATTCTATGCTGCTGCCCACTCCACTCTACGCTACTGCTCCGGATGTTTAAAAACGTAGGCGGCCCGCGAAGTTTGAATTATATAGAGTTCTCGGACTGCAAAGACTTTAAAATATTTCCAAGGTGTAAATACAGTCAGTGGTAAAAGCCAAAATGTAAATAATTAGTATTATGTCAATTTGTAATTTTATTTTATGCTTATTTCTTGTTAATAAGGGTGCACGTTTTAACGATAATTAGAAAGAGAAGACGACGAATTTGGTGAATGTTACAACATGAATTCACTGATATAGTTTATTCAAGAGAGCGTTTGAAGTATCTCATTGATTAAATTTCAAGTTGGGCGACGACCCAGCACTGTAATGGAACGCCTTTGATGCGATAATTACAGTCAAGCAGTGTCGAATATGGTTAGTACTTGGATGGGTTACCATGCCAGGGAAAACCATCGTATAGGGCCCGTACAGCCTGCAGCGGACTAGCATATCACAGCTCGCAGGCATTATACCAATAAGCACGAGGTATAATGTAGATATGCCGTCTTTCAGAGGAGACGTAAAACCGAGGTCCCAGTTAGGGGTAGAGTGCTCCCGGCGTCGGTAATTAGCCTCAGTCACAGAAATAGCCCGACGTTAAGTAAACGAATAAAAAGAAAATTCAAGTTTCCATAATACAGAATTGCATTTTAATATTTTATTTGAAAATTTTCCAACTGATGACGCTTCTCCCGTGAAAAGGAGGAAAACATATAATTTGGTAGACAAGAGACTACATTATAAACAACTTTTTTTAATGAAATTTTAGATAATACTGAAGGTCAAATTAAGATTCGATTTTCCGATTTACGTGAATTGAGGTTTTTCGACTTGACGATTGAAAGCTCATTCGAATGTTTTTCAAAAGAGTTTTCCAATACACTTTTAGATAACTTAGTTCTAAAATATAAATTTTTGGCTAAAATAGCACTGCACAATGAATTATGAGAACACAATATCACCTGAAAACTTTTCCATTAGGTATAGTGCGGTAAATCCGAAAAGTTTTATGGTTTTATTGCAACTCAAGTCAAGTCAGTTTCTTAGATCGTGAAAATAACTATACTTAACATTCTTTTGACATAGGTACTTTTGGAGTTTTTGAAGCAACACCCTGTATATGAATATCTGATTAAATTAATACTTTGGATGATATTTAATGAGATAAAAGGATGTCAGGAATTAATTTAAATATAGTGATAAATAAAGTAATTATAGCTATTTACAGCTAAATTTATTTTAAAACATTTTTTTTAGCTCTGACCCTAATTCAACGTATCTTTTTTTGAATTTAAATGAATGCAGGTTTTTTTGCAGCATAAACTATTTATATTTAGAACTTAAACTATAAACTATGAAACAAGAAATGTTTGAGTTCGAGTTGGGCGCTAATGAACTACTAATAATGATGATTGACCTTGAAAAAAAAATGATGGTAATTACTGCAGGCTCTTGCCTAACTAACCAATTAAATTTGGTAGTAAACTAAGCCAGATCGCAGGGCTTTGTTACCTTATTGATCTTAGGAAAAAAATTAATGTTGGCAAAACTAATAAAAAAGAAAAAGCAATTTTAGGGAACCACTAATTTTATTTCCTAGAAGAAAATTAGAAACAAAATCAAATTTAAAAGTTAGCTAACTTTTAATCTGGTAATTCACAAAAAAAAATAAAAAAGATCTTAACGTTTCTGTGTAGTAAATAAAATTATCATAAGAATACGCATTAATCAAGTTAAATGAACAATCCATTTAACTTACGGATGTTATTAATTACATTATTATATTACAGTAATAGTGATATATAAAACGTAAGAGAAACCATCTCTCTGTTTTAACAATACTTCATTATGCTCGCATTGAAGATGAGAATACAATATATAGATATCTATAGGTGCAGTGATATAATTATTTCCTTACGAACATAATACATGTAGATATGTCTATTATTACTTTCATTTGAATAAAAAAATTATGTTATTTACATGATTGTTTGAAAAATATTGATATGGATAAATGAATCAAAGAAAACCAGAAGTAACTTTCTAAATACTATTTAATACTAGTACTTAAACTTTCTGGGACAAAATAATGGTAACAATTCACCTGCGGATCTTCATCGAACTAGTTTCGGTTTCAAAACAGAAACAAACTGACTGCAGCTAGTTCGATTCTGTGATTTCTTCTTAATTCCCATTAAAAGAACAGTTTTTATTTACAGATACAAAATACAGAATAGTTTAATCTTTTCTTGCTTGATGTCGCTTCTCGCCGACTGATTACCATCGAGCGAACTTTGTTTACAAAACCATACAAAACACTGAAACCCTTTGATCTTTCCGCTGGCCAACGGGACATTTAATTGTTGCAAGCGCAAGCGAATCTGGAATCGACAGAGGTGCTGGTTTGTTGTGGTTTTGTATCCTTAGTGGAAATTTTTCACTGATACATTTTTTAATCGATTATCGGAGTATCCGTTGTCAAAATGAATGAATGTTAATATGCGAAAGTAAGCAGAGTTGACTACAAAGAAGCAATTTGCAGCACCACCAGTGGCGGCTAGTACATAAGAAGCGCTGCAGTGCTGCAGAGCTCCCTAAAAATCTTCTAATCAACTAAAATATTTCCTTTTATCAATTTATAATATATTTTGTACGGTATAAGCATTGTCATAATGATAAAAAAATTGCGAGCACAAAAGCCACAGCTTAAATAACAAACCTAAGCGTAAGTTAAGTCCACCAGAGGAATAACGAGCATATTTCGCGCGATCGTTTATATTTTATATATCTGGACCATATGAACGTGCTCTGCGAGGTCTTTCAAATACCCGCGATGCACACTTCCCCCTCTTGATGGTCTGAAACTATAAGCCGTGATTTTAACTTTTTTAACAGCTTTTTCTTATTTTTTTTTTGGTAATCGAACCACAATATTATGCTTTTATATTTTTATTACGACGTTTCGGTAGCATTCCATTAACCGTTGTCTAGAGGAATTAGTTTTTAAACAATTTTTGGTCCCTCTCTGAAACAACGAAAAAATTTGACAGATGGAACGCTACCGAAACGTCGTAATAAAAATATAAAAACATTCCCAAAAAAATCGATTCCCAAAAAAATAAGAAAAAAGAATAAGTAATGCCACAAGGAACATACAGAAGACATTTTAACAGTATTATTTCGCTGCATTTAGTCCATTTAGTCCAGCGCATCGTGGCAAACGGTGCGGAGGATTTATCTAATTTTTTCGGGAATTTCTGGTTGCCAGCTTAACGTAATTGAGTGTGGGTGTCTCTGTTTCTGCATATTGTTGACAATTAATATACAGTGCTATTCAAAAGTCCCCTTCCCCCCCCCCGTATCTTTTGAACGGCTACACTTACATTAATAAAAGTTGGAGGGTGAAAATAAAGTGTTGTAAACTTCTCTACGAATGGTAAACAGGTGACGTAATAGTAATAGATGACGTTACAGTGCCACTCTGGCCAATAATTTTAAATAGGACCTTATGGCAAGTGATATCTCGTTTGAAAGGCATTGACATTGGCTACATAGCCATATTAATTTTGTTTGGATTTAAACTGATTTTGACGGATAAATTAAATAAATACCAAAATTATTGAAATTATTTTTTTAAATTCAATTAATCAAATATTAACAATGGATTCTCATAGGAAGTGTTCGAAATGTGCTTCGTCCACTCCCTGACAGTAATACATCCTATTAGTAAACTCTTGTCGTACTCGTTCGAATGTGTCAGCTGAAATTGCATTGCATTCTTCAATAATTCTTTCTTCCAAAACGCCAATGCTATCTGGTGCCATAGTATAAACCTTGGATTTCAAGTACCCCGATAGAAAAAAATCTAATGGTGTCAGATCTGGTGACCGGGGTGGCCATTCTATATAGGACCTCGCCGGCCGATCCATCTACCTCGATATTCTTCATCCAGGTATATAACGTCTTACTGCACCATAATAATGTGCAGGAGCACCATCTTGTTGAAATGTTATGTCCAGATGGCCGAATTCATCTGGATTATCTTCCAGAATTTCAAGAATTAACGGCTAAATTGCATTTTGTAACATCTCCAGATACACTTCCCCGCTTAAATTTGAATTTAGCAAGACAGGACCAACTATGTGGTTTCCCAAAATACCTGCCCAAACATTGACTTTTTGTGAAAATTGGGTATGTTGTTCACGAAAGGTGTGACGATTTGTGACACTCCAATACCTTACATTTTGTGTATTCACATTTCCATTAAGGCAAAAAGTACTTTCGTCACTAAAACAAATTGTTTTTGTGTAATGTGGGTTTTGACTAATTTTATTTGTCATACATTCACAGAATTCGAGTCTTCTGTCGGGGTTGTCATCCGAAAGTTGATGCACCATTTTTAACTTGTACTCTCTGTACTGTACTTTTACTTACTTCACAGATAGACGCAACTTTAGTAGAGGAGGAAGTAGGGCTTACTACCATTTCAGCAACTATATCAATTTTTTTAACATCACTAAATGTTGGTCGACCAGATCGTTTAGCATCTTGAACACTACCTGTTGCTTCAAACTTGTGAAGAAGCTCCCTCAAATAAGTTCTCGAGATAGGGCGATCTGGGTATCTCTCATTAAATAAACGTTCCGCTTCATGGAGATTCTTTTTAGATTCACCAATTATTAAGATAGCTGCTACTTTGTCGGCTTGAGTACGTACCATTTTGCCAATGTAAACGTTAAACGTCTAGTCTAGTTGAACAATAATAAAATTAAATATTTAAGCTATTTATAAAAACTTTGCAAAGCAACAAATACTATTAAATTAAATACGTCAATTTTTTGACAACTAACCAGAGACGGACTGAAAAATCTTCAATATTTAAATGTGAAATAATAATTTTGGTATTTATTTAATTTATCCGTCAAAATCAGTTTAAACCCAAACAAAATTAATATGGCTATGTAGCCAATGCCTTTCAAACGAGATATCACTTGCCATAAGGTTCTATTTAAAACTATTATAATAACCTGTTACCATTCGTAAAGAAGTTTACAACACTTTATTTTCACCCTCCAAATTTTATTAATGTGAATTTAGCCGTTCAAAAGATTAGAGGGGGGGGGGGACTTTTGAATAGCACTGTATAAGCTGTGAACTATGGAGGTGGTCTTCAGATTAATTAATGTGAAGAGATTTCTTGAATATTCATATGCTTACTTTTTGGCGGCGATAAAGCGCTTGGACGGAAATAAGAATCACGCATTTAAAAATAAGAAGACACAATAATTCTTCACAATTGTATGGAATTTGCGATACTAGGGTCAACTAAAACTATGGCTCAATTATATTCGGCTTATTGGTTAAATATACAGCAGCATAATGAAAAGTTCGAACGATGTTTTCCAATAATAAATCGAATTAAAACAACAAGAGAAGATTCGTCTCTTTTACATCACTTTCCACAACAGCGGAAAAATTAAAGAAAATCGCCGATTGACATATATTTTGATGCAAATTAAAACCAATTATGAGAGAGTATTGTTTGGCTATAATATAATAATCCAAATGTACCTAGTATACAAACCACTTGTGCAATCATAATAAATCATAATAAAAATCATAATAAATCAACAATTATGACAATACAACAATTTTTATCATTTAATAACATAAATTTTCGATTGCTTTTATAATGTTAACATGTTTGTAGTAATAAAGGATATAATTAATTGCTTTTCGAACACGCGTTGCATAAAATATTAAGCCAGTCGTAATTTTCAATGTTATTGGCATTCAAGCCGCGGTTCATAGATTCGCTTGAAGCGTTAAACTTTGATTAGTCAACTAAACTCGTGTCATTGAAAAATTTATAATATGGCCATCGGCAAATAAATAATTATGAACAATTTACATTCAAATCCGGGAAAAAATGTTTAGTTCGAGAATGTAGATCATGATTTAACTTGTTTTATACGTTAGATATAATCTTAAAATAACATTTGAGTTATTGGAACCTTTATAAGATCTGCAGTAATAGTGCTGTATATGCCCATTTGATATCTTAAATGAAGTTTGTTCGAACTGGCGATAGAGCCATAACCTACAAAATTTACTTGGTGCAAATAATTTAGTGTAGATGATAAATATTGAAACAATCAGGGCTATTCACTAAGCAAAGTTGTTATGGATAGCAACTGTAAATTGTCCGTTATGTTCAAGGTCAGTTGCTAAACGCGAAATTGGTATTCACTATTGAAGTGAAGTCGCTATAAGAGTTGCTATGCATAATGACAAGTGGCTATGAGAAGTGGTTCACTGGCAACTGCTCCAGAGGAGTTGTTAACGAAAACTACTTGCGTCAGACACTTATTGGAATGTTTTTATTTATTTATTCTATATGCATGTGCTGCTTTGCACAATATGTATCAAAGCTAATACACATGGATGATTTAGGGCCTCTGGCCCGGATGATGAAGAGAATATAAACATTCCAGACCCAATTCAGAGACAAGAAAATGTGAAAATTTTAGCTTTAGGTAGTAGAACAAGAACTTTAGTTGACCATTTTAGGTAATTTTCTCTGTTATAGAGAATTATAATTCCTGGTCATTCTTTATAAATCCTACTGTACGTGTCTTAATAAGAATCCATCATATCTTTTCAATACAGCTACAAATTTCATTTATTTTGTCTTTAAATTATTTTAATTCGTTTTTCAAAAGGATTTTGATAGTAAACTATATATTTAAATTTAGCTTAACCGAAAAAATAAACAATCACAAAGATATTTGAAGTTTATAATTATTTACTCTGTCAAAGCCACAGACCTATTTTGCGCACATTAGAACTATTTTGCGGCGCTGTCACGTCCATTTTCACGTTTGGGTCTTGAAGGTTGTTATCATAACAACAGTTGCCAACCGTGTATTAGAGAATACCAAAATTTCGAAAGTGGTTACTAAAGTCATTATCGAAAGATGTTAGCAGAGTTGCTATGGTTAACAACTGCGATAACCACTTTACTTACAGAATAGCCCTGATTATGTACAAAGTATTAATGATCGCGTATATACGAGGGCTAAGAATTTTTCATTGCTTCATTGCTTGAGTTCTTATACGCAACTACTTCAAATAAAACCAACCAAGTACGAGTCGGACTTGCGCACGAAGGGTTCCGTACCAAACCATTACATATAATAATATAACTCAATATTCTTGAATAGCAAAATTAAGCCGATTACTGATTTAGCAATTTCCACATATAATAAATGCCTAATTATTTTATTTTTTTATTATTCGTTGTTATAGCGGCAAAAGAGATACATCCTCTGTGAAAATTTCTGTCTAGCTATCACGGTTCATGAGATACAGCCTGGTGGCAGACAGACAGACGGGCGGACAGCGGAGCTTTAGCAATAAGATCAGTTCGTATAACCTTTGGGTATGTATGAAAACACTTGATTGTGGCCTTCAAAGTTGAATGCCGGACAGCAAGTCGTCAGTAGAGGGTAGACGGTTGAATGAGGTTAAAAAAAATGTGTCGGCTTTGCCAGAGTTACTTTTTAAGATCTAGTGAGGATTTAAGTTGGCGGTAACAATTCGTTTTCGTGAAGTTATAAGAAAAATATAGTTTTCAGATGAAAAAAATGTATAATTTAAAGTGATCTATGAATAAACCAAATTATAGTCATGAGGATGTTAGTGTGATTCGAACCACAACTGTTAATGTGATGCACCATGCACCAACAAACAAGGACAGCAGAATATATATTTTTCTGTCATATCTTTCTTCTCTCTCTTAAAAGGAAATGTTTTCTTGAAATTTCACTCTTTAATCTTCAAAAAGAATCTATTCTCGACATAATAATATCATTAGGCTGGAATGAAACAAGATGATAACAGCTAACGATGCAAATATTTAAAAAAAAATTGATTTATAAGTAAGGATATGTCGTCTAGACACTCATCTTTATAAATTACATTTATACAAATGAACTAACATACCTCGCTACAAACAATTATAGATTAATATCGGTTGTAGGCTAAAAATAATCAAGAATTTTGCATTCATTATATAGATAAATCAATGTTCGGCTCATTCAACTTATATAATTGCATTATTTTAACGAATTGGCTCGAAGCTATATGAAAAGGAAATATATGAAAATCTGTTGATAATTTTCCCATACGAATTGAATAATATTGCTTGTGATATGGATATAAAGATTTCAATCTGAAATTGCAAAAACCTACATACCTTAGAATCATTCAAAAAAAATCCAAGAGAAGCTTACCTCGTGGAAGCTTACCTCGTGATGTTTTATTAATAAAGAAATAAATATAGCAATAGATGGGACAAAAATTGAGCAGTTGGAAAGATTCATATACTAATGAGTGGAAATTAAACAGAACGGAAGAAATATATTGAAATTAATAATAGGATACAAAACACTTTGAAATTATACTATGCAATGAATAGGATCAAATTTCCTTGAAATCATTTTAGATTATTACGTCACTAGTATAAATTGAAGCTAGGCACAAATTTTGACATGGTAGTGTAGTCACCAAAATTAAAGAAGAAAAGAAGAAGCTTAGGATGGATTGACAGCATTTTTAGTGTTAGGTTAGGTCAGATTGATCGCTGTGGTGTCAGTCGCAATTTTTTCAATAAGAATTAAAATACGCTACACGCTACCAATTGATGATGCATTAACTGTCATTTATGTCATACAGGGTGTACCAACCTTACGACAAACTTCGGTGTATGGGTTATTTCAAGAGATATCAAAAAATTTTATCAACAAAAATAGTAGATGTGTTGAAGGTCCATATTTTGAAATTATATCTAACTATACAGAGTGCTGCATAACTCCGTTACAAACCAAACATGATTTTTCAAATGGGAACCCCTGTATATTATACCGAATTCGGATTGGTTACATTTTTTTGAAGTTTTTGATATAAGGTTTTGCCACGTTATACAGTCCTTCAAAAGAAATGGACCTGTTTATGTGAAAACCGTAGGTACATCAACGCTCTGTAACTTGTTGTACGTTGAATCCTATTAAATTTCAATTATATTCTTTTTTGTATACAGGGTGAACGGAAACTCGAACCTGTCATTTTCTTTCTTATTTCAAATGGAACACCCTGTATTTTATAGCAAAAATAGAATCTTCGATTATGTAACTTTAATTTTTGTCAAGTGGAGTTATGCAGCACTCTGTATAGTTCGATATAATTTCAAAATATGGACCTTCAGCACATCTACTATTTATGTTAATAACATTTTTTGATATCTCTTAAAATAACCCATATACCGAAGTTTGTCGTAAGATTGGTACACCCTGTATGTTAAAAACATAATATAAATATTTTTGTTTGTATTTCAGTGGAAATGAATGAACAGCTGGAGCTGGTGTCTTATGATTTTGATAATAAATTGTATAGTGTGTCAGGAAGTTCAACTCTTTATAATATGCTCCAAAGTGGTGAGTTCAATTTTTTGTGATTAACTCCCATTGTTTAATGGTTATTTCTAATACGGGGTTTCCGATCACGTCCTTCTTCCCAAACTTCACTTAGACCTACATCTAGACCGTCTTCTTCAGCAATAACAATAGCTGGTTAAATAGGACCCATTTTTTAAGGAACAGAAACTTATTAACATACCAGACTAATTTTTCTTTGTCGATGATCACGGATTACTAAGCTCACAAAACATTGGTAATAACTATTAGACTGAATTAAAATAAAAAATGAATGAATAATTGTCGTATGTATCAAATAAAGTTGAGTTGTTGTATTCATTGACATTTTACATATATGTCGATGGTTTTATTAGCACGTTCAGCAGAATTACGAACTCACACTCTAAAAATCGCTACCTAATCAAGTTTCTTGGGATGGATGCGATCTTTGTCTATGGCAAAAGACAAAAATATTAACATATATAGTTAAAATAATAGAGTTATTTTCCTTATTTTTATATTTTATTTGTATTAAAATTATCCCCACAACAAAAATAACTTGTTTTTACTGCATTTTTGGCAATTTCATAGGTATATTTATTCAACCAACCAAATTCAGATCTATTGTATTCGTTGCTTCAACTTTAGCGAATAAACGATAGTGATAGATGTCAAAATTGTCATGAACAAGCTGAAACATAGAACAGCAAACGACGATTATCAACAATTAATTATTTAAATAGTAAACTAAACAAAATTTATAATTCCTACTCCCAAGAAGCTCTGATGTTGTTGTGTTTGCTTTATTTTAAATTATCATTCCAGCCTTATTTTATATAACTACAAAATTACCTATCCTTCATAAAACTTCCTTTGGCATCGCCTTATAGAGAATGACCATTAATTTCTTTTCAACATCAATTGCTTCTATTTCAGCAATTTGCATGCTAAATTTGCAATTATTACCTATATCATTCGCGCATTGAAACGTGTGAGTGATCTATCTATTTATATCAGTACGTTCACGTTTTCCATCCTTTTATGCTCAAAACACACCTACATTTCCAACTAGTAAAAGTTCTTTGTAAGAAAACTCCAGTCCATAAAATATACTCATTTTAAAGTCAATATAAAAAGTATACTTAGTTATATTGATACCGCCAAACTGAAAGTAAGATAATGGACAAATTCAAATATTTTGAGAATCCTGGGAAAGTAGTTCAACAAAAACTTGTGCAAGATAATTTTTTATACCCAGGAGATTGTCTTTAACATATTTTCTGCTTGAAATTACCTATCAAGATAAAATTATTTGAATAAAAATGCCATTAGCTTAAAATTCGCGCCCAACAAAAATGACTGATGACATAATGAGTACGTTCATAATATATCGAAGACTTACAGTGTACTTGTCAGTCAGACGACGGGGTAAACGCTTCTCGTGGTGCGTTTGTGAATTATTTTTAATTTTTGACTTAATGTGGCTTCTCAATATGGCGACTTCCATCGAAAGTTGGTTAAATCACTACCACTTCCCTCCTTTTTCTTTCACCTCGTTGGGGTAAACGCTTCTCGTGGTGCGTTTGTAATTTATTTTTAATTTTTGTCCTCAATTGTATAATATACACCATGGTGGTGAAGACATTTATAAGCCTCGCACGTTAATCCGCTTGGGTCAAACCCCTCGCGAAATAATTTCGGGGCTCTGACAATAATAATAGTCTTCACCACATTGGTGTATAATATACTAGCTTTGTTCGCGGGTCTGATTACGAACTAATTCAGGGACTGATCGCATGCGCATTTTCAAAATTGTCGTTCGCGGTTTGCTCAGTTCTGAATTTTTAGTAATAGTTCTGTGTTCGCGGGTCACAGTGATTCAGTAAATTATTGATTCCGAATCAGTTATAGCAGTTCTTATAGTCGCGTCATTATACGCGAGAAAAAAATTTTTTTTTTCGGGCAGCACCGATCGGAATGCGGTTTTCGGCATTCGCTTGCAAAAATTATTTGTAAAAAAGTTACCTAGTTTTCATTTGTCCAAAATCAGAAATTGCATTGTTGCAGCCAAAATGCATTCGAAAAATGCATTTTTTGAGGCGCCCTTCGGACAACTTAATAACTTTGTAAGAAAGAGTCAGAACTGGCCCAGAATAGGTAGTCGGGGGTTTTCGAGGTCGCTGATCATGATTATGATGTTCAAATTGACACCCTGACCACCTGGGGCTCAGGAACGCCGACGAACGTCATCTCCGTGGAACATTATACTTGTTTGGGAACTATTTTTTTATAAGACCAACACTTTCAAATTTATTTCAAAAATTCACACGGTTCATTTTTTAATCTTGGCAATAATAATAATGATTACTAATATTACTATTTTCCTCACTTTCAGTTCCTTCTACCGATGATTTTCCGACCTGTTAACTTGCCACTGTTACACCTCTCTTAGGTCTAAGCAAAATTTCATGCATGTACCTTATCGATAATGGTTTATGTAGCCAAGCTCTTGGACTAGTATTTTATCTGGTCGCTTTTAAAAAAGGATGTTTCACAGTTGTTGAAAAATGTAAATCGTGTTATGTTCGATGTCGATGAATTGTGAATGTAACTGTTATTATAAAGAGTGAGGAAACATTATTTATTACACGTTCTCATCAAATTTTCCAATTATCTAAACAGTTGTTTATCATTTGGAAGATATGTAATATTGAAGTTTATATATTCGATTTCATATTTTGAAAAAAAAATACGCCTACTTACGTACCAATCTCTTTTATTTCATCAATTTAAACGCGTGCTACATAAATCTTATTACATTGAAAATATATATTCTATGTAGGATGAAAACTAATGTCGTTACAAGAAATAGTTAAAGCTGAGAAAAAGAGAAGATCTGACCATTGGAAAGATCTAGTAGGGCTTAGACAATCAAAAATTCTGCTGAGTAGCTTCAACCCATCGAGATTTAATGAATGCACAAGTCAAAGTGAAACTGCACCAAGGGCGAGTTGTATCAAACACCTAAACTGATGTAATTGTTGATAATAAATACATCAATCAGCCACAGACTAAAGCCCGGTTTCCCATCTATCTATTTATCCTTATAAGAAACTACTAGGATAGTTTGTACTCAAAGGTTTAACCCACCCTTCGGTTTCCGATATAATTTTTGTGATCCGTTTAGTTTATCCTCTCCGGCTAGGACGTTGGCAGCCCTGTTAGTACAAATTATCCTATATGTTTGCTGACGACAAACGATTTTGTTTGTTTTGGAGGTTATGTTCACAGTTTGTCCATGTTGTCACTGATGAGTAATCGAATAATGTATCAAAGATATTTGTTAATTTTCTCTTTTTATTAGCCTAAGATCTTTGTTTAAGCTTTAGGCCTAGTTTTGTAAATTGTTATGGAGAACACAGCATTTCGTGAAAAAAGTAGAAGCAAGAGCTTTAAAGAGACATAGGTGAAGTTGTTGGAACTAGAAAATAAGCACAAAAGTGTAGTGGACTGTAACAAAACGGACTTTGTGTCTACTCGAGAAAAAGAAGCTTCTTGGCAACAAATTAAGCAGGGATTTAATAAAGCCAGTGGGATTTATTATAGAGACTAGGAAATATGTAAATATGAAAACCAAAAAAAATGGTTGGTTTCTTGTTCACTTTGGCTGAGATAAATTTATACCATAGGATAACTGGCCACCAAGGGCCAGTTAACTTATGCCTAGGACAAATCAGTACTTAATTAGTTGGGAAACACTCGCATGGATTAAACTCTGATTTTAGATTTTAGATTTCAGATTAGGATATGACCCAACAAAAATTAGCAATTTTCATTCGGAATTCTTTGAAGAGGGTAAATGGCAGTAAATTTTGTACTCGATTCGTTGCGCCATCCGTGATCTTGAGTTCAAGGGTACATTTTAGTTTATTGAATAACTCTTTTTTCAATTCTACACAAAAAGTGATGATGACAAAAGATATTTACTATTAAATTTCCTACAATTCAGGCTCCAATCAATTTTTTCTTATGAACGATATTTTCCGATTTATATCCTAAAATGGGAGGTGATTTTTTTTATTAACAGCCCGTTTATTTTCAATTTCACATGAAGAAATTGTCAAAAACAAAGTTGCTTAAAATTAAATTCTCTATAATTTTGCTTCTCATCTATCTTTTCATCGGATCGATATTATTCGTCACAAATATCGGAAAATCTTGAAATGGGCTCAATTTTCCCGCCAGCCAGATTTGATTTCGTGTAATCTTAAATTACGCACCTGTCAACTTTCCTCCCAATTAATCCGACCAATGGCATTAGATTTCGTGATTCGTATTCGTATCCGAGTTGATGCAATTACTGTTCTAAGACTTTCCAGATTTTGCGCAGTCGGAATTGACTTGTTCGGGTTTTAACAGGATGGTTCTGACATCTGCAGTTTGGCGTTCGGGTTTATTTTAGATCAATTCTCACACGTTTCGAAAACCGTCTAGACCAGTCCCCAGTCTCGAGCAAGGACGATAATCGGATTATTTTTTACAAAGGAGGAGGGTGTGAGCTAAGGTCCCTAAAGTATCTTGATACACAATCCAAGCCAATGAAAAGTCATCTGTCAAATTAATTAGGTTAGTTCAGTTCTATATACCAAACTTCGTACAATTTCAAACGGTCCAAAAATAGTTTTTAGGACTGAATAAAGTTCACAACTAGTTCTGTGCAGATCCTGAATGGTTTACGCACTGTTCAGAAACAAAAAACCCGAAAAAAGTTATCGACAGTTCGGTAATTCAAATTGTAACGATACTTGTTTTAACGTTTTCGTAACAACCTCGAGCCATTCTGGCATGGAAGAAAACGAGAAGACAGGCTCTCTTGCAAGGGAGGGTGCCTGCACGTGCTTCTATCGGACCAGAACCTACTATTGGCATCGCAATAAGTTTTGCCAAACAAACACTAAATACCTGGACAGCAAGAAGAGCTTTAGACATCTGGCATAACTTACCAGGATTGGTTCATGCAAAGGCTTTTATACAACCTTCGAAGAATGTCTCCAAACAAATGTTAGACTATAGCAGGCATGACCTAAGTTGTCTAACAGGCTTTTTAACAGGCCACTGTCATCTGAGTCATCATATATGTTAAAACTTGGACTGTCGGAAGATCCGACTCGCCGTCTTTGTCTGGAATATGATGAAACATTATTTGTGCCTGCCCCGCCGCGGCTCGAATCAGGTATCTGACTTTTGGCAGGGTTTCTCTCTTGCTCTCGGACCTGATATATTATTCACCAAATAAACTAATTGGCTTTGTTAAGAAGCTGAATTTGTTTGGTAAAATCTGAATACGTGTGAGCCACTATAGACTCTTGCGAGTCGCAGTGGAGGGCCTTATATAACCACTCACCACACACTTAGCCTAACCTACAACCTCAAAATTATACGACCAAATATTAAACCAAAAAAAATATCAAATAAAAATGATGCAGTGAAAGACACGATTGGATGTATCGTAACTAAGTTATATAAAACGGTTTATCTGCATCAAGCACCTACCTACTTATTTCTTTGGTTGATCATGTTTTTTTTTTCTGATTATTCGCAATATTTCGGCTTCCTCGACATTGTCATATTTGTCATCAAACATAATTATTTTCAATAAATCCTAACTAGATGCTGTGTACGTGTCTGAAATCTGAAATATGTTCTTGTGTTATTTACCAAGACCAATGCAGCATGCGTGTTTGCCTATAGCCAATAATCCGGCCTTAGGCACGTTTCCAATTATACTATACGCTAACTGAATAAACACATTGCAAGCGTTCGCTGGCTGGTTATTTTTTTTAACTGTTTTTTAGCGGCACGGCGCTACTGCTACAGTTATATATTCTTCGCAAAGTTTACAACACATCATGCACATCATTGCCGTTTATGATAACCACAATATTATAACAGTTTGGTGATGACATACCTTACCTTAGGTTTATAATAAATGTATAGTATAATCGATGTGCAGTAAAACTACTGTTTGGCACTGTGAATTACTATTATTTAAGAAAATTATGTGAGTTACGGATGCATTCGACTTGATACTATTAGGAAGTGCTTTATTTTAGCCGAAAGATCTTATATTCAACTGTATTCTTCGACTTATTTGAAAAATTATATCCTAGAGGGAAGGATTTTCAATTTATCTACAACTGTGAGGGGGCTTAATTGTTTTTTTCCACTACTAGCTGCGAAGTTGACAATTATTGTTCCTTCTAGCCAACTGAGAAGTTGAATTTCTCTATTAGTGGTTAATAATTTTTTCTATTATTAATCCAGGTCAATAATGGACAAATTCAAATATTTTGAGAATTCAGGTATGGTTCAACAAAAACTTGTGCAACATAATTTTGTATACCCAGGATATTGTCTTTAACATATTTGCTGCTTGAAATTACCTATCATGATAAAATTATTTGAATAAACATGCCATTTGTTTGAAATTCGCGCTCAACCAAGAATGACTGATGACATAACGAGTACGTTCATTATATATCGAAAGCTGACAGTGTACTTGGCATAATAATAATAATAACTTTATTGCTTATAGAAAACAATGTATACAGCAAGGTTGGTGTGTGATAATATACAAAAAAAAAATTTTTAAGTCTACAAGACAGTTTGTAATAAAAAATAAAAACAAGATAAAATAAATACATTATTCATCGAGTATAAATGACCTCAATTTGAGAATATTCCAAAGGTAGCAGCATACAGTTTTTCCCTCAGATAGGTTTATATTTTGTAGAGGATTTACTAATGTTTCCAAATTTTGCAGACAGGATATGTTTTGTTTCATAACTGTATATATCGGACACTCAAACAAAATATGAAAAACAGTTTCTTTCTCGTCCAGATTACAAACAGTGTCATGTTAAAGTAGGATCTATACTATAGATTATGCCGTTTAATGTGAACTTCATTTTAAATTGATTAACCGTACGGAGTTGAGCCAAAGTACGAGTGATCTGAATTGGAGACTTCAACAGTAAATAATTGCTTGGTTCACGTGTTGTGGTGAAAGCATTATATAGAGCCATGAAAGGGTACGCTGACGATGTAGCAATATCGGATTGGTGCAGGAAGGTATAATATTTGGAAAACAGTAGTTTTATTTTGTGCTGTTAGATGACCATAAGTTAATTGATTCCATAACTGCAGTGATTCAACGTCAACAAAAAATTGTTTGATTTGGGATGCACAATTATACTTTGTGGTAGCGGAATTCATAATACGTAGCTGTTGCTCAAAACAAAGTCAGGGATAGCGAAATTTTTCCATTTGAAGAATCTTAAGTAACCAATTTATTGTCATTTTAAAAACATTGTACGACAACTTAACTCTTCCTGTTTCTATCCGAATAACAGAGTCCGGAGTATTAATCGCTACTAAGAGGATTCGTTTTAGGAAATGTATTTGCACCCTTTCTAGTGCATCCAAATAACGAGGACCCCAAACAGAGACACTGTTAAACATAACGCTTAACGCTAGAGATTCAAATAGTTTGATTCTAGGGTACCACATGTCAATTTTTGCCTTACACATCACAGGAATGAGAGCGCCAACGGCTTGTT